>PVIR01012917.1:8098-43549 GCA_004026965.1 Petromus typicus | reverse complement strand
ATCTTTAGCTCCCTCCTGGGAGATCACAAACTTCTCTAAAGGGAACCTTCTTCTATTGAGCATCAGTGGTTGTTGAACTGTAGTAAAGGAACTCAGTACTTAGTCATCACCCAATGTGTGCTGGGGCACTATTGGACACTCACTGGACACTTACGCCATTTTAGTTTTTAATAACAACTGCATGTTGTACACCTGTAAAACCCCTGATTTACAGATTAAGAAACTGAGGCTCAGAGAGGTGAAGTGTCTAGTCCAGACCCATATGGCTCATGAATACACAGCAGAGCTGGAATTCGAATCTCAGACCTGACTTTAGCACCAGATCATTTAGAGCTTATTTTAGTTTAAGGAGTTTGGAATTCTTTTCAAAGGAGTAGAGAGCTCTTGACTATGACCAACAGCTTGATATATGAGAGAAGACATTTTCCTCTTGAGAACACACAGAGGAGTTGTAGATCAATAAAAGCAGGCTCTAAACCGCTCCCATTTTTATGGGCTCTTGTGAAATACTTGGGTTTGATTCTTCATGTAGTCAAAAATGTTTCCTTTTTGGCTCCACTCTTGGATTTTCCTGGGGCTGCAGGGTCTCTGGGCATGAGCAATACCAGCTGCCTTGCTTGAGATATATTTTTTAATCTTCCTCAGTCCCCACGTTCTTTATGCTGCCACTGTAACACTGAAGTAACAGATTTGTGTATTAGAGTAGTCATCTGTAAGGTGACTTGGAAAATTGGACCCGAAACCACAAACCACTTTTTCCCCTGTTGCCAATTCATTGACACTTCTGCCAACCAGCCACATGCTGTGTGGTGCCAGGCTTAACTGCACACCTCACATTTTTTTCTCTGTTGTCAGTTTGAGGTCTTGGGTTAGTAACACCTGCAATAGTGAGCTCATCGAGGACAGAGTTCTCAACTTACAAATCTGTAAATCACTGAGGCTGCCAACACAGCACTAGGTCTGTGAGATACAGTTACATAAATATATACAGAACAAAGCGAAAGTGATTATCTGTTGGAAGCTGCTAAAAGAAGTGCTTCCCAGGGGAGACTTAGAACCAAAGCAGACTTCTCAGTTTGAGAGGTGGGTAGGCATTGCTAAAAGGAGTAAGTGAGGAGGCGGAAGGAAAGATGGGTCAGTTACCTCTTGCTGTGTAACAAAATATCTGAAGCTCAGTAGCTTAGTAGAACTGTTAATATGTTTATCATTGCCTGAATCAGCAATTTTGGCTGGGATCAGTGGGGCAGCTCTGCTGCTGCTCTCCTTAGGATCGCTCATAGTGTTATAGTCATTTGGCTGCTCAGCTGGGCTGCGTGTTCTGAGTAGCTTCACTTACACATCTAGGGGTGACTCTGGAAATCAGCGGGGCACCTCTCTTTTTATCTCATTATTTGTCCATTACATGAAAGCAAAAGCGTTCCAAGAGGTTGAAAGAAAAAGCTGTAAAACCTCCTCTAGATGAGTCTGAGATGTCTCCACTGCTGCCTTGTGTTGGTCAAAAGCCACAGGCCAGCCCAAACTCATGGGCAGCAAATAGTCCTCCTGTCTTGATGGAAGGGGAGGAGGCCACATTGTTAAGGCATGTGCACACAAGGAAGAGGAGAGGGGAGTCACAGGGATGGACATGGTTTGATGTGGCCATCTTCCTAAAGCAGCTCTCACTAAAGGACTTCTAATTTTTTTCTCATCCTCTCTTAAGTTTCAAATACATGTTCCCTGAAAAGTTTCAGTCTACCAAGATTAAATTAGAATTTGGATCCTCAGGCAGATAGTGGAATAATTGCAAACAGTTGATGTCAGCATCCCTAAATAAAATTATCTTCCGGGGGAATCTGGGAAAGGCTTTGGTGGGTGTCTAGCACTATCCTCATGAACTTTTGGATACTGGGGAGCTTGTTGGGGATTAGGAGTTGGACTGACAATCATGACAGACTAAGACAGGAAGTCCTATGGAAACTTGTCATCTAGTTGGCCAGCATGCCAAGATAAGGTGAAGGAGAATGGGGTAGGGAGTTGATGTGCTTGATTCAAGAGCTCTGAATGAAAAGTCTTGAGCTTGGTCCACCCTTAGAGGTTATTCTAATTATTATCATCACCAACTGCTGAATGAATAACTCCCCAATCATGCAGAATTGATGAAGAAAGTAAGATTTTTATGAATAAAGAAGTAAGACTCAGATAAGTTAAGTAACCTACCTAAAGCCATATGGCCAGTAGAGCTAAAGCTATATCTGAGGTGTTGGGGAAGCCCTTTATTTTGTCTGAGCCCAATTTTCCTTAGCTATAGACTGAAAATAAGAATATTGTCTTATGAGTTTGTTGAGAAGAGAGAAATACTTTGACAAGAGCTTAGAGAGTTTTGGGGACATAGTAGATGCACAGTAAAATGATTATTGTGATCATGAGTCTGCTCCCTGTGTGCTGGGGTTCTGCTGTGTGCAAGAAATGATTGCATGAAACAATGCCATAGCTCAGATGGCGTGGGATGAGCCACACCTGTGCTTTTGAAAAGCTGCATATCATGTGAATTATTTTATAAGTTGAATCCTATTTTCTCAGTAAGTGGACTGATTAATTTTTTTGTTCCTAAGTGTATATAGCACAGAACATTTACATTTCATGTGAGGAGTTGGTACATGTACATAGTACATCTTAATTCCTTTTTCATTCATTTTTCCTCCCCGTTCTCTGTCTCATGGTCCTTTTCCCTTTTGAGAAAAGTTGAACTCCCTACTTTCTATTATCCAGCTTTTATATTGAAAGTGGTCATTGGAAAACAAACATAATGGAAACCAGCCACCATCAACTACTGTAGTCATGCTACCAGAAAGTGGGCTTTGGGACATTAAGATCACACAACTAATTAGGGATATAGATGGAAAACCAGACCGGTCCAGACTGGAGAAAAAGAAAAGAAAAATCTATAGCAAATAGAATAAAGGAAACATTTTAAAAATTGTAGTTAATATGTGTGGAATGATGTGAGATTAGGACATATGTAGAATATTGATAATGCGCTAGTTTTCCTTTATTTTATCATTTAATCATTGGCAGTTTTGATATATTTAAAATATTTTTCTTCTGAAATTAGGCACATACTCATTTTTCTATATTTTAGTGCATCCCATTGTATTTTTTTCTAACCTCCTACTGCATGTAACACATGAATTATTGAAAATAGGGTGAAAAAATAAGAAACTTCCAAAAAATCACTTTACTTTAAAAAGATTGAGTTTATTTCCCATGTCTACTATCTTTTCAAAATTTTTATGATGAACATGCATTGCTTTTACAATGAGTGAAGTTAAACTTGGTAAAGAGAAGGTAAGTTTAAAAAGAGAAAGGTTGGGAGAGCAGAGGCTATGCAGTGCCTGGGTCTAGATAACAGAGCTGGGTGTCCCAGGCTGGGAGAGAATGTAGTGGACAGAGAACAGACTGCATGGACAGGAGATGGCTTTCAGGATAGAATTACACTGCAGAAGCAAGTCTTAGATTGAAGTTGTTGGAGAGGGAGGAACAACTGTATTGAAGTTTATCTTTTGGTTATGTTTCTAGTGGTATGGGAGGAGGGTTAGGGCAGAAAGGACCAAGATTTCCTGTCACATTAAATGACTGTGTGTCAGAACTACCTGGAGAGACCAGGGTCAGACTTCAGAAATGCCCAGCGGGGAAGAGATGAAGGTTCAGTGAAACCTAGTAGTTTTGGGAGAAGTATATGAAGCTAGTTATTGTTATTGTGAAGTGCAAAATGCTCCACCTTTTTTTATCACGGAGGAATTCCTGACATTCTTGCTGAATTTCTGTAGCATTTAGGTGGGTGCTTTCAAAAGTACAGCATATGCATAAGATTTATTTGGTTATCAGTCCCTGCCAATCTCCCCTCAGGTCTGGGCCCCTCTGCCAGAAACTTCCAAGTCTCATTCCCTTCTTGAAGCCCCTCCTCCACCCCAGAATGTCAGGCCATTGGGCAAAGTGCCCAGAAGTCGGGGATCACAGCTGTCTCCCTGAAGGGCATCAGCGCATACTCCCTCTGGGCCCCCATGCCTGAGGTCTGCAGTGGAGTCTCTGCCAGCTCCTCTCCCACACAGAGCACGCCTGACCTGACGAGCTGTCAGTCTGCAGAGCTTGTCCAGAGAAAGAAGAGTTTTTCACAGCAGGAGGAGGGAGCAGCCTGAAGGCATGTGGACGTTCCCATGGGTGTGCTCTGGAAACAGAGGTAGGGGCAGGAAAGGAAGGTGTTCTAGAGCTCAAGCTTTCTGCTTTTCCTTTCCAGTCACATGGAGAGACAGATTGTGCCACATTGGGAGCCCCTCCTCCATATGACCTGATGATATGGAGGTTCGTGGTACCTGCTGGAATCTTTTTAGGTATTCTCTGCCCTAATCTTCCTTGCTGGCTCTGGACTTAGACAAAAGAGAAAGAGTTAGAGCTTTCCCTAAATGTGTGCCTAAGCACAGTAACTTCAGAGAAGTGGAACATACCTACTTGCTTGAGGCACGTGCCAGCTTCTAGCTGCTACCTTGTCTGCTTGGCCCTAACCAGGAGGCCTTGAGAGAGAAGTGCAAGCTCTTTTATTCGGACTGCAGGGCTAGGTATGAAAAAGTGGACCATGGACTTTTCACTGGCTTTCAGGCAGAGACAACAGATACACAGTTACGAACAGCAATTGGGCATTTGACCAGTGTGTGGCCTTAGCCGAGGGTAAATGAGTGTGATCACACTCACCCTCAAGGCTCTGCAGCTAGAAGTCTTGGCTTTTCTTTGTGCCAGAGCTCTCCTTTTCTTACTTTCAAGTTGTACAATCCGTGGCAGGGGAAGGTGTTTTAAGATGATTCAGGTTCTATGCAGTGGTCATCGTGTTCAGAAGTGAGAAAACAATACAGGATTTAAAGTACAGGGAAGCTTCCTTTTCTGCCTAATACACATATGAGGACTTTGTGTTGTTCTTCCAGGAGAAAGGGAGCTGGTCCACGGACCTGGGCCAGCTTGCCTTCTGATGTCATGAAAACTAATGAGGAGAGTAAGGCAGTTGGAAGGCCTAGCAGCACTGTGAGCAGCCAGGGAGGCTTCAGCTCAGTATTTCCCATGTGCCCTGGATTGTGTGTGTGTGCCAAGGCACCACTCATTCTCTGCCATTGAGGTGTTGACAAGTCATTAGATGAGTAAGACACACACCTGCAGGTGGTAGGTGCCCACTCCAGAGGGAATAATGCTGTGTCTAGGCTCACAACTTGTGTGTAGCCCTGCTCGTATCTTTTAGATCTCAGCATCTGTTCTCTAGCTGTCTGCTCTGTGGCCCTACATGAATATCTATCTGGTTTAACATGTATAGAATTAAACTCAGCCTCCTCTTTCCAGATACACTGTCTCTTTCTCTTAAGACTGAAAAACCTCATATTTCTTCATGATTTTCTCTCTCCCATGGCTGCTTCACTTATTTAGATCTGATAACCCATTCTGACTTCTTGCCTGCATCCCGTTCTATAGACATATCCCCACCTTTATACCCCCCATCGATGTGCCCTCATAACTTCCTCATAACTTCTCCAGTCCTGCATTGCTTCTTTCTAGTCTCCCTGATCTATCTTCCAAGAACAGAACGTATTTCAGTGAATCTCTGTATCCCAGAACAGTGACTTACTGAAGTCTCTTGAAGACTGCAAATAGGAATGATTGGAATCACCAGGAACCCATCCTACTGAAGCCCTCCTAGTTCTCTTCAGGGAAGCGACCATTTTAATACTCAGTGATTTCTGTGTAAATTACCCATATTGCAATACTGTAGATTAGCAGTGACTTAGAAAATCCTCAGCTGGCTTCTCTCTTTCAGCTAGCTTGGCCATGGCCCTTATCCCTCCCATTGGACTGGTATGCCCTCAGGGGTTTTGACTGTTTGGAATATTAGCTGGAACTGAATAGACCTAAGAGGATAAAGCAGCTGCTGGTGCCAAAAATCAGGGCATATGCCACCAAGCCAAAGGCAGCTGACCTCAACCATGGAGGGAGGTGAACGTAAATGAAGAGTCCTGGCTCCAGCCCAGGCTCAACTCCCAGCTGTATTCTTTTGTGCGTAAGTCATTTTTCAAATTTGGCCTCAGATTTTTCAGACGAAAAACAGAGTCCATCCTGTAGTCTGTTTGTCTGAGTTGTTCCTTTCGTTGCTGTTCTTTATTTTCAAGGGAATTTGGGAAATGCCTATATTTTCTCATTTTAGACCAATTGTATCCTTGCTTCATGAAAAAAAGGCATCTTTAGATCCTGGCTGAAAAGATCACTGAGCATTAACCTGAGGAAGGTTCTTGAGCTCATCTGCTTGAACCTCCTACCTAATGGACATCCATGATGTTCATAAAACAAAGGAGGGAGCTGATTGATTTCCTGTCAGGCCCTTGGAGTAGAGATGCCCTTTGGGTCCCCAGGGCTCAGAGCACTTAGTAAAGATCACCTGACTTCCCTGAGAAGATAACGAGGGGTCCCCCCACCCCCGTTAGAGGTAAACAGAAGTGCCTGGTGGACACCGCTGGTGGCCAAATGTCCCCATGGGCTTCCTTTGTTCTCTCTTTTCCTTTCCATGGGACCTTGAGAGACGGAGGGGCCTGCCCTGTGCAGGATGGAGGCCTCTCCATACGTCCTGTTTAGAAGCCCAACTACTTCCTGTACACTTAGGACAAGGCCATTGCTTGGCAGTTTGGATCTAGGTAAAGCCTTCTGTGGCCCCAACTGAGGCATTTTGAACACAGTGATACCCAGGGTATCACTGGGTATCACTTTCATTATCTAATTTAAAAAAAGAAAAAAAAAAAAAACGAGAGGTAGACATTAACTGGGAGCAATGTTAGGCAAATCGAGGATCCCAAATAAGTCAAAAGCTTAGGAAGGGAGCCATTAAAGAGATGATGTGAAAAGCTGGCTGGCGGCTGGTTTCAAGTGTTCTAAAGGTAATTGTATTTTAGGGACCAACAGCCTAGAAGTTTCTTCTTATTCTTTGCAGTTTTCCTAAGCACCATATTTTGGGGAAGAGGCTCAACTGAATCAGTGTATTGCTGAGTAATACATCTGCTTTAACACAGCTTTTCAGTCCAAGCCAGTGTTTCTTGAAATGGGGTCTGTGCTATACATTGGTACCATGTTGGGGCTCTTTCAGGAATACAGGCACAGGTTCAATCTAGACTTCCAAAGTCACACAGTAATGTCCACAAGCCACCTGTCTGCCAGGCTCACAACATATGTCTTTATTAAAAAGGTGCTCTTCAAATGACAATAAGCCAATGCCAAAGAAAAATTTGGAGCAAATATTTTAAAGAAGTGAATGCCTAAGCTGCACATCTGCCTCTTCCTTTTGGAGCTATCGTGTCCCCTCCATTATTTCCCCCTGACTATAATCACACATATGACATGAGGACCATGCTGGGGTAACTGGAGAAGGGGTGTGTGCTCAGCCTTTCCCCGTTTCTCAGTGTGGCACTTCTCTTGGAGACGGTGGTTCCTTGCCTCCTCTTTGGAAGGAGTGCCCTAGCTTTCAAGTGCTCCAGAATAGTTTCAGGCTCAGCCCCTCCACTTCCTAAGCTCCATTCTTGAAGGCCAGAGAGTTCTCCTTTGTGTGGGAAATATATGTGCTTTGGCATTGCCTTCCTCCAACTCCCATCAAGAAAAGTAATCGATTTCCCTGTATTTAACCTACAAAAAGAAGAGAGGCACACAGGGAAGTGGCAAGAAGATCCTTGTTGCTCCTCAGAGAAATCCAACTCGGAATTGGGGCTCCACTAACCAGGTGTGTGACCTTGTGGCTCCCAGGAATTAGTCTACTCTGCTGTGAAGCAGCAGGAAGAGATAGCTGCATCCTGGGGTAATATGGGAAACCTGCAGCTCAGAGCCCCATTCACAGTCTGTACTCAGTGAACAGTGTGCCTCTGTTCCACTACCCTTGCTGTCCTTCCCCACATTCATTCTGCTATCCTTTTTGTCAATTCTGCTTGGTATTTCCATCTCTCATATCACTTCCTATTATAAACAATATCATCCTCCCTTGACATGTTTCTGTGACCTACCTTACAAGAATGTTATGTCTAAACACTAAGCTTGTGGCTTCTCTAAAAATCTGTACTTAAATATACTGGGTAAACATTCCCAGGCTAGACCTAAAATAATTAGCTCACCACATATCATACATTTGCAATGAGGAAAAGGAAAGAGAGGATGACATTATTTCAGTAGTAAACATAGCAAAACTTACCGCAAAGAGGAGTCCTAGTTTATTTTTTTCTGAAAAGCTGCTCATGATCAAAAGGAGGTTAAATTAAATCAGAAGATGAGGAGGCAGGTTTGGAAGCAGTAATAGAGGCTCTGATATTGAGTATAGGGTGCTTTTAAAGGCTTTAGAGATGCTGGTTTGGGTTTTTTATTAGCTCTAATTTACTTCAAAATACCTGGTGCTCCCTTTCTCTTGATGCAAGTGTAAATCCCTGGCACCAATTTTGCAGTTATCAGCCATGATTAGCATTATTTGGGGCTGTAAAATAGAACAAAGCAGGGAGGAGAAAGTTGAGGGAAAGGAAATGAAATTTTGTCCTGAGGTCATTTAGAAAGTCTTGGAAGTAGAGAAGCAAAGGAAATAGGTCCTAGATACACACGAATGCTATGTCAACAGTTTATGTAGGCAGTGGTACCTTGGCGGGATACAGAGGCACAGCTTCTTCCTCTAGAAGAGAAGAAATATTGGAGTAGAAAAGAGAAACTAAGGCAGGTGGGAGAGTGAGTGCTCTTGAGTTTTAGGGCCAGAGTACAGTAGTAACCTGAGGGTAGATTAGGGGGAAGGCTCTTGCTTCCAAGTTATTTCCTTCTGGCTGTTACTATGCCAGGAATGCCTGCTAAGTGTATCTATATGGAGACTGTATCCCTGTACAATAGGTCGAAGCAATATGATGAAGATTATTACACAAGATAAAATTATCCTAAGGGACTTAGTTACAAAGTGTGGCTGCTGGAAAATATTAGTCAGAAGTCAAAACAACCAGACAACATGTATTTGAGGGCTAGAAAGAGGATTTTTAATGCAATGTATTTTCTATCCATTGCTGTAAAACAAGTAATTCTAATAATGTCTTTAAATGACACTTTTAGTGCAGTGTGTGGGTCCTTGATTCATGGTTTACTGTGAGGCTGTGGTGGGGGTATCATCCAGTACTGGGCTCTCACTGAAGACTTGGCTAAAGATGGACTCACTTTTAGAGCAGATGACACAAATGTTGGCAGTGCACCAGGGGTTTTGAAATAAGTATTTTTGTTCCTTGCTTTGAAGGACTTTCTAACATTGCAGCTTAATTCATTACAGCTAATGAGAGACAGAGACAGAGAGACAGAGAGAGATGGGGTGGGGGGAAGGCAGCAAGATGGAAGTCACAGTGTGATGATGTGGCCCTCATCACCTTGGCCAAGGGCCGCAGTGAAGAAGCAGGTCACCAGTCAAGTGCACACTCCAGGAGAGAGGATCACTGAGGGCTCTCTCAGGGTCTCCTTGTTGCAATCAGGCAGCACTCAGGTGAGGACTAGGAACCGAGGGGTTCAGGGAACTGGAGGCCGATGCGGTGTTTCCTGATCTCACCTGTACTTCTTTATCTAACTTGCCATTAGCTTCTAGTCCTGAGATGTGCTTTCTGCTTGCTATCCTCACGTCACTCATTTGTTCTGACCAACACAGCATCTTCACAGCTGTTCTTCCTCCTTAAAGATCTTCACACTGAATATAAAACACACAAAAAGAAAAAGTGATGGGGAAGAAAAGTAGAGAAGTGCAAAATACAAAGTATTTGCATAGAAAGAGAGTTATGGGCCAAATGGTGACCTCCCTAAATTCCTATGTTGAATCCTAACTCCCAGCACCTTAGAATGTAATAACTATTTATAGAGAAGGTCCTTTAAGATGTGCTAAAGTAAAAATGAGGTCCTTGGAGTGACCTATGGCATGAAAGGAGGTGAGCAGGGCTGCAGGAGAGATGCCTTGAGCTCATGCACAGAGGATTGCCACTTGAGCAGGCAGTAAGAGGGAAGCTATTTTCAAGCCAAGGCGAGGCCTCAGAGGAAACAACCTTAGCTGCAACTGATCATGAACTTCCAGCCTCCAGAGCTCTGAGAAAATAAATTCTGATTGTTTACGACCCTCAGTCTGTGCTACTTCATTATGGTAGTCCTTGTTAACTAGTGCACAGAGTATCTTTATTTTAAAATGTTCATTAGCTTTATATATATTTAATAAATGCCTCCGATCCAGGATCTGTGCTGGGATGTAAAACATAGACCCACTCCTCTGAGATCTTACCACCCTACAGGTCAAGAGGGAGTCAGATAAATACAGATGTAGTGATAAATGCCATAGCCAATATGTGTGTGTGTGTGTGTGTGTGTGTGTGTGTGTGTGCACTATGGAAACAGAGGAAGTGGAAATTGTGGAGAGATAGGTGCATTGCTTCTTAGAGATGGAATGGAATTCTGAGGGGCACTAGGTGAAAGGGCCCATGGAACCTAGAAATAATGCAATGTGAGTACCTCGGCTCTGGTCAGATGGATCTGGATTTTATTCCAGTTTCCTTCATTGGTGGCTGTTTGACTTTGACCAGGCAACCTCTCTGTGCCTTGATGTCTCTTCATCTTTAGGGTGAAGTTAATTATAATGTTTCCTCTTAAATTTGTTATAAATATTGGATAAATTAATATAGGTGATAAGCTTAGAGGAATATAAGTACTATATAATTATTAGGTATTAGAATGGCTTCTAAAATCCAAACCCTATAATGTCATTCCTTGGGAGTAAATTCCGTAGTAATCCTATAGTGATTCTGTGAAATAAGCTCCAGATTCTTTAGCATACCTCTCCTGGCTCCCCAGGCTGTCCTGTGCTCCAGCCCTGCCTGCAGGAGGACAGCGATGCCTGCCTGTGTTCTCTCCCACCCAATCCCCCCTCCCCCACTTCTGGGGAAGAGCTGGCTATTCATAATGACACAGGTCCTTTTGGAGCTCTTACTTCTGTTCTCATTGGGATCTCAATTCATGTAGATTTCTACTCCAGTTCTTTTATTTTTTTGCTACCATAAACCACAGGGACCTTCAAGGATAGAACTGTGAACCCCCCACTAAATTTGTATCTCTTGCACCTGACATATACCAGGCATCCCATAAGTAAGTGGTTGGTTGAATGAAAAAATGAATGGATAGTAATCTGTATATAGTGCTGGTGTGTCTGAGGTGTGCATCTGATGGGGACGAGCCAGAATGCAGGATTTCAAAGGGGTAGATTTATATAAATGCATTTAAATGAGGAGGAGGAGGAGCTACCTGAGCATAGCTAGTAACCATCTTCATTTTCCCATGTATGGAGTTTTTGAAAATGCTTCAGTATGCTACCAGAACTTGACTCATGCCAAGACCAAAGCTTGTCCTACTTATCCTGCTTCCTTGAGGGTCCTTGCATATTCTTCCCTTTCTTGTTGATGCAGAGACCACTTGGGCTTCATTTCTTTCCCACCACCTCTGTATTTCTCTTACAGTTGCAGTTAAAGTTCCTCATTGTGGAGCTCTGTGCCACATCCTTTTCACTGACCCACCCAGACTGAGGGCCTGCCCTCCTTGGCAGGTCTATGTGGTGCTGGCTGGAGGGTGACTAGCTGTTCCTCCAGTGTTTGTTGCTTTCTGTTCCTCCAGTTAGCCTCACGTCCACACCTGGGACATAGACAGCACTGCTGCTCTCGGCTTTGCTCTGGGGAGCTGCCTTATAAACCCACTGAGCAAGACAGTGAGGAAGAGAAAAGGATCTTGAGAAGCCCAGGGCCAAAGCCAAGGCAACCCAAGGGCCAAGTGTCTGCACCTCACCATCAGCACTCAGGTGGAAAAACTGCCCCTTCTGTGTGTCCAGCTATCCTTCCACCTTTTGGCTATCAAGGCCACTGGTGCCCTTGCTGTGACCTAGGTATAAGCAGGATTCGTGCGGCAGGTAGATGCTGGTTGCTAGGAGATGGAGGCAGACCTGTGGGATCTGCCCCTGAGCCAGGGGAATTGCACTGAGTCAGGTTAGGAATGGCAGAGACAGTATCTTGCTTCCTTACAGTCACACTTGGTAGTTACCTGGCTGCAAGAGCAGCTTGTAGACTCTAGCTGGCCCATCAGCAGAAAAAGTCACATTCAGTGGAGAATAGTCATGAGGCCCCAAGGGAAAAGTTCCCAGAGAGGATTTTAGGACCCCTCTGAGCACTAGCAGTACAAGTACAGCCTTCGTAGGTTGGTCACTTGAAGGCACTTGCTGCAGTAAAGTACATGGATTCTGGAGGCAGACTTCCTGGCTGCATCCTGCTTCTTGCTGTGGTTTGAATGTGCCCCTGAAAAGCTCATGCCTTGGAAACTTAATGTCCAAACTCATATGTTGATGGCATTTGGAAGGGGCCCTTTGGGAATTATAGTAAGTAGGGATAGATGTGGTCGTGGAGATGGGCCCCATGATGAGACTAGTGCTTTTTCAGCGGGAGAGACCCAAGGAAGCATACTTGCTCTGCCTGGCCATGTAACACTGTCTGCCACCTTGTGACATAGCTGAAGGCCCTCCTGAAATGATGGTCTCATGCTTTAGGGCTTCCCAGCCTCTGGAACTGTTAAAATACTCTATTTATAATAAATTACTCAGACTGTGCTATTTTATTATAGCAACAGAAAATGGACTAAGATGATTCTGTTATTTCCTTTCTTTGTTGCTCT
Organism: Petromus typicus; assembly: GCA_004026965.1. Taxonomy (NCBI): domain Eukaryota; kingdom Metazoa; phylum Chordata; class Mammalia; order Rodentia; family Petromuridae; genus Petromus; species Petromus typicus. Next base: position 30,811 of record PVIR01012917.1, on the reverse strand, counting down.
GTGTTGCTAGTTGTAATATGGGGGTGAAAGCAATAGCAAACATAGAATTATAGTAAGGATTGAATGACTTAATATTTTAAAGATGCATAGAAGCATACTTAGCAAATGAGTAAAGCATGTTATTTCAAATGTCTTCTTACGTGTCTAGGAGGAGACACCTTGTTGTCTTTTATGTGTCTAGGAAGAGAGACCTGGTGTTATACAGCACAGAATCTACACAGTATCCAAATAGAACCTGTTGCAAGAGATGTCAGGCTCTCTGATAACTTCCTGCAAAAGCCATTCACTTGACCAGAGATGAGTTTAATATTCCTTTCCCCTCAAAACAAAAAGGTCTCTTGCAGTTCCCTTAGAGAATGTCTCTGTCCAACTCAACACAGCTCACATCTGACCATTAAAGTAACTTATTCCTTTGATGTCAGATTTTCCCCCTGTGAGGCCTTATCAGTCCTTCAGGCCTGCGTGTGCATTCCTCCTAGGTGGGGGGTTGACAGGAGTGACTGTGGAGAGAGTGGGGACACTTATTCTCACAGCAGGGGAGGAGAAGACAGAAGGATGATGCCAAATGATCCTTTCAAGGATCTAGGAATCCGCTGGTGATTTATTTTAAAGATTGATCTTGATGACATGGTTGCACTTTCCAGAGCTCATATTGGTGGGGGTGGGGATATCTTCTTGAAAGGCACAGCAATTAGGACCAAGGGTATATGGATCATGCTGTCTTTAAAGAAATCCCTGCTTCCTGGGAATGGAGCTGAAGCTCTGTAGCACTCACTACACCTTACAGAAAGAAATATCTTCTATTTAGGGATGCCCAGGTAACTAATATTAAGGCATGCTCTTAAGAACAGAGTGAAGACATGGTTCTGCATCAGGTCTGCTCAATTTGTCATTTTATAAAAAAATTGTTACCCAGGTGGAGGCTTCTGCAGTATGCTGGCCACCCTTTTCATGGGAGGGAAAGGTGAGGCAAACATCCGCTGCAGCTTTGCATTCTACTCGTTGACAGAAGTCCCTTCACCTCTGGTAAACAAAGGTGGCTTCACCCAGACTTTGGCTACCCTGGAAACGTGGTGCTGGGAGCAGAATGGAAGTGGGCCAGGAAGTAATAAGCCAGTTGCTTCTGAAGATATCTTTAGCAAGTTGATTGAGGCATAGATAAGCTCTTAATAGTTTGCTTGGCCTACCAAGATGGAGTAAAAGAAGGCTAGGCCAATTTGTGTATACCATAAGGGAGATTTGTGTTTTAAGTGATTATTAGAGAATGACAAAGTAAAGAGTTTTTAAGATTTATATCTGGAGAGGAGAAAAAGTGAATGAATTCATTGAAGGTTAATAGGATGTTGGAACAAAGAAATATTATGGAAAAAAATCCTTTATATATAGTTCTTACCTATTCCTAATAGTATGGCTAGACTGGAAGTCTTCCACCCTGAGTGCAAGTGGAATCTTCTGGGAAAATATATTAAAGCCACTTAAGGTGATACAAAAGTCAGCAAATAGGAAAGCAGGCAAACAGACCAACCAGGCATAGGGCCCAATCCAGGATAACTAGTGAGACTTTGTAGGCTGGAGTCTGAACATCATATTTTGATATGCTGCCAGGGTTGACTCAAGAGGTTTATAACAAATTTCAGCATATTCAGGATCACCCGGAGGCATTAAAAATGTAGACTGTTGGGTATGATTCTAGAGACTCTGATTTAATAGGTCTGGGATTTCAGGAGAAATCTGGATGTTTTAAAGTGCCAACCAAACAGCCAAGATTCTGCAGTGGTGTGCTGGGTTGGAGGGTGTGGACATTGTAGACGGCAAGAAAATGGTCATTAGGACCTCAAGGTGATAGAAGAGAAAAGATATCCCTGAAGAGATTTCCCTTCAGAGCAAAAGCTGCTGTAGTTAATATCATTATCCCCTCAGCCTGGCTGGTTCTGACAGAAATTGGTGTCTAGCACTTGAGTTAGTTACTTAATTACATTTACCTGCAGCTTCTCTTGGACTCCGCCAGCATAGGCAGTGGGTCTTATAATCCAGAGCGGGAAGTATTTTCCACAAGGGGAATGAGCGCAGCTGGAGCAGCTGTTTCAGAGGGGAGAAGTGTGTTCTTTATCATCTGGTGTCAAGAGCTGTGAAGTGTCAAGGTCTGAGATTTTACCAGAGCACAAGCTAACGAGTTAGCCTGTCAGTTTTATGGATACTGACAGAAAATATGAGACTCCTGGGCCAAAAACAAAGGACGTAACTGTTCATGGCAAGCAGGCAGCATGCATTTCAGCATATTTGTGTTGTTTCCTCTTGCCTCCAAGTCCCACAGAGGCAATGCATACTGGCCCAGGTAGATGCTGCATGGGCAGTGACTTTTTTGTTGTAACTGAGGAACTCCAACCTTAGGAAACTCTAGTCTATTAAAGGAGCTACTAGAAAATCTGCCCAACTTATTTTCCCAGAGGGAGCATTACCTTTTTTATACAGAGGTATATTATTACCTTTGTCATCAAATAAATCTTCCCTCTAGAAATAATGTCTATATGTTCCAAGGCTGTTTACTATATGAACATCCTCAAATAGATGTTCTGGAACAAAAGCTGTCAAGATCTCTGCTTATAAATGGTACAGAAATATGAGAGACTATAGAGACCAGCCTCCCAACACCTAACTCCTAAGCCCTCCCCCAAATAGGGGCTATTTTGGTTTTCTTACTATGTATCACATGCATCAAGGAGAAATGAACATACTCATTAGCCATGGCATGGAATAGAGAGGATTCTGAGGCACTAATCAAGTAGCCATACATGTCGAAGTTTGGAAATATTGGTATTATAGGTCATGTCAGATTGTACCTTCTGAGCAAGCAGTGGATCCCAGAAGTTTTACAAAAGCAAAATGGGAACAAAGGTAGCAGTGTTCCTCCCTGTGACCTCCTAATTCGTGATGCTGAAAAGTCAGGCAAGATTGTGTCATAAGCAAGGTACAACAGAGCTTCACAGTTTACAAAGTACTTTTCCAAATTACCTCATTTTCTGTTTTGTGCACATGGCACTGAGGAAACAGACATGAGATTGGTTAGAAACAATCCACTTACACCAAGAGGCAACTTCTGAATAGGGTTGGAAGATGGTAAAGGGCTGAGATGAAGAAGAGAAGAGAAGAGAACTGAATGAAGGTGTTTGGACAGACAAAGTTATATGAAAGGCCAGAAGCTGAGACATACGGGAGTGTCAGGTGGTTGGCCTTCCTATTTCTCTGAGCCCTTCCTGGGCTTCTGACTTTCACCAAGAAGTTGTATGTCTGAGTACTGTCATCTCACTTCAAGACCCTACCTGTCTCCTTTCCACCCTTGCCAGCCATGCCATCCATCTGCAGGCAGGGTACTTGGTGCACAGACTAACTTGAGGTAGAGAGTGATCAGATTTCTTTTGAAGACTGTGCAAACTGTGGTCATGTGTCCCATTTTTCTGTTGTTGATCCCAAGATACGGTGGTGTGAAATGACACCATTTCATTAGGCCCTTGAATTTCTGAGCCACAAATTCAGGCAGAATCTGGAGATGGTGGCATATATCTGTAATTCTACCACTCTGGGAGGCTGAGGCAGGAGGATAGCAAGTTCAAGTCTCACAAGGAAAACAAAATGAGACTCTGTCTCAAAATAAAAAAAAAGAGGAGAGAGAGAGCGTGTGATAAAGAGAGAGAGAGAGAAGGCAGGGAATGTAGCTCACTGTGAAAGCCCTCCGTCAAACCCAAATAACACATGGAGAATTCAGCCAGAATAGAAAGAGGATGGGCCATCTCTTCTCCATGGTGCCTGAGAGCTTAGCCTTGGTAGCTTAGTTTTTGAGGCTTCTTTTTGTTCAAGGAAGGAAAAAAGTTTATTTTGACTCCAATTTGTAGAGGTTTTAGTCCATAATTGGATGGGACCAAGGCAGGGTGGCATGTCAGAGGGACATTGCAGAGTAGAAGACAAGCCACAGCAATGACAAGGGACATGGCCACAGCTCTTTCTGTCCCTTATATTTTACCTAGGCTACCTTCCTTAAGTGAGTAACACTCACACCCTTAATCCCAACACCACACCATGACTCAGTCCCATCATCACATCCTTGATCCCAGAAGCACAGTCTAGATCCAGCCACCTCAGGGAAGCCCCCGCTGTGACTGCATGAGTCTTCAGGAGGACATCTAGACACAAGCCATGACATTCTGTCCCTGGGCCCCCAAAGACTCATGTATATTCTTTTATATTCTTTTATGTGAAAGGCATTTAGTTTACCTCCAAGAGTTGTCGGAGTCCCATCAGTTTTATGACTGCCGAGAAGTCCAAGTCCGAAGTATCCTCTGGGATTTAAGGCAAACTCTTAGCTATGAGCCCCTATACTACATTCAGTGGCACAAGAAAGACACTTCCTTTCCAAAAGGTACAAAGAGGGAGACAGAAAGGAATGGAAACAAAGGAAGTCCAAAATCCAGCAGAGCAGATATTATCCCAGTAGTTCCATATTCAATGTCCAAAGCAATCTGTGACAAACTGTGGACTCCAAAGGGCTTAGGTGGCTCCAACCTTCCGGCACTCCTAGGGGTGGTAGCTCCCATGGCTTCTCCCTTGAGCTAGAGATTGTCCTGATGATGGTGTTGGTAGGAATCCCAGTTTTAGCCAGCTGGTCAGAGACAGGTTCCAACTTGTGACACGAAACTGGTACTTGAAGTGGGGAGCATTGTGAGATTTTCTCCAGGTAGACACACAGAATGGAATTGAATCACAGAACACCCAATTACTGTCCACTAACAAATAGATTTGGTGGTTGCTAGTGATGAGATAGCCCTACATATTTACCAGAGGTAAAGTATTGTGTTGAGTGTTTTGGTTAAGAGGATATATACTCTTGTGTATATTATAACTATAGGAAGAACTGAAACACAAGTTAAGAATTAGGACCAAAGAGCTCAGGAGAATAGTTTAAAACATTTTGAACTTGGCCAGAAAGGAAGCTCCAATAAAGTTGCAGCTTGCAAAGATGAAACAGAGGAGAAATTGGTCACTGGAAATACTAGCAAAAAAAAGCCAAGTATTTCAGAAAAGGTGGCCTGAGGATATCACAAGAACCAGCAAAACTCTTAGCTTTTGTGGCCTTAGAGTTGCAGAAGTGAAAGACTTTGTTTTTTGTTTTTTTTCTTTGTTTGTTTGTTTGTTTTTATCTTTATTGGTACATTGAATATACACATCATGATTACACTCCATAATGGGGATTTGTACCAGTATAAGACATATCTTAATTCTCATTTTTTCCCCTAGCCCTACCCACCCTACCACCCCCCCATATACATAAAATTTGTTTCCTTACTTTTAAAAATATGGAATGCTTCACGAATTTGCATGTCATCCTTGCGCAGGGGCCATGCTAATCTTCTCTGTATTGTTCCAATTTTAGTATATGTGCTGCCGAAGCGAGCACTGAAAGACTTTGTTTTTAGAAAAGTTCCCTAAGGCACCATGTTCCAGAATGGTGGCAGCCTACAGAACTTTTTCCTTGGAGTTGGGTTAAGAGTGCTCAGTGACCCAGGCATGTAAGCCCTACAGCCAAGAGAGAAGGAAGCCTGGCTACCATTCCAGCCAGCAGCAGACCCCAGCATCCTCCAAGTGGTGCTGGTTTTAGGTGCGTGCAGGATGTAAGAGTTGTGGGCTCAGGGAGGCTTCCACCCAGATTTCAGAAGACCTGGGAGGCCAAGCAGTGTGCCCTTGAGAGGCCGTGTGTAAGCTGTGTGTGGAGCCAAAGGTGCAGTGGAGACACAACACAGTGAGAGAAGTCGGGAGAGTGGATCATCTGAGGAAAGCTGCAAGGCAGGAGCAGAGCCAGCTTGGAGCAACTCACAGGACTCAAGGAAAGCACTGAGTTACCAGGAAGGCTTTTACAGAGGATATGGGTGAATATCCAGATGAAAGAGACACATAGAGCGGAGCATGTGGGGTGGCGCACAAGCTTCCTGGCCTCTCCAGGTAGCCTCTCTAGGAACCTCTTGGGATTTTATGTAAGCTTCATCACACAGGCAGGATTGATGAAGTCGCTGGCCGCTGGTATTCAACTTATTCTTCAGACCCTTTCCTTGCCAGCCCGGGGGTTGGGGGGAGTCTGAAACCCCAACCCTGTAACCTGCCTGGTCTTCCTGGTAACAAGCCTCTATTATGAAACTATGCAGGAGCCCCCAGGCACCACTTGTCTCATTAACATACAAACTCGGGGATTCTGTGGATTTTAGGAGCCATATGTCAGGAAATAAGGACAAAGACTAAGTACATATTTTACAGGATTACAAGCTACATTCCTCGCTGGCCTCCTGCCTCCTCTCTCCCATAATATTATGGCTTCGGGGTTACGAGTTCTGTACTGATTTTTCATGTTATGTCTGGTGTCTGGGCTGGAGGAGCTGGGCTGGTCAGCATCTGTCTTTCTGTGATCTTTCTATGTGGCAACTTAGGCTTTCTCAGAGCATGGTAGTCTCAGTGTGACCAGACTCTCTTATGTGGTGGTCAGCTTTCCTAGGTGAGAGTGTTTTAAGGGGACCCAACAAAGGCTACAAGGCCTCGAAGTCCCAGCGTGGCCCTTCTGCTGTATTCTATGTATCAAGCAAGTGATTAAGAGCAACCCAGATTCAAAGGAATAGGAATTAGACTGTCTCTTAATGGGAGGACTGGTGAACAATTTGTAGCCATCTTTAATCTACCACACTAGGTCTTGGCAAATCAACCTATATCTCTGAGTGTTGGGGGGGGGCTATGCATTTAATATATGTAGTAATGCAGAGGGACTCACTATCACTAAAGTTTGAGAAGCACATTTACAGACTGTATTCTGTCCCCCTTAAAACTCTTGTATTAAGCCATAACCCACGGAGTATAACTGTGTTTGGAGACAAAGCCTTAAAACAGATGATTAAGGGACCATGAGGCCATTCGACTGGTCCTTAATCTAATATGACTCTGTCCTTATGAAGAGAGGAAATTGGACACAGAGAAACACCGTGGACATGCGGGCATAGAAGATAGAACATGTTAGGACAGAGCAAGAAGGAAGCCATCTGTCAGCCAAGAAGTGGGGCAGACGAAGCCAGATCTTCATATTAGACCTCCTGCTTCTAAAACTTTGAGAAAGTAAATTTCTGCTGAGTCCTAGTCCTGAGTCTAGGCAGTTACCTTTTTGGTTCCCTGTAACAAGTTTAAAATTGATGTTTATATAAGAACTTCTAAAGAAATTGGAAGGCACTTATGATAAAATTCCAAGCTAGAAGAGATAGGATGTAAAAATACATACACTTTATAAGCTCCACTAAATAAAAGGCACCAAAATATTGGTTAAAGAAAAAAGGAAAACAATACGACTAATACACATTTGTCAAGAATTGACTGTTAAAGTAGATCTTAGGTTTGTTTTGAATTATATGGCATAAAACATATTGTCTATAAAATTCCATCGTGTGTACTTCTCTTTTTTGTTGACCTGGCCTAGAGTCTGATAATTTGACATAATTTTTACCCCTTTTCTGCTGGTAATAGACTGCTTTGTCTTCAGATTAATTCTCCTAAATTCTATTCTGCCTTGTTTTTCAAGGAACCACCCTCGCAAGCTACATTTCTCAATCTTCATGACAACTACATTGTGACTGAGTTTGGCTTGTAGAAGGCACTATTGGGAGATTAAACATTAGAAGGAAAGGGAATGCTCCCTGCCTTCTCCAACCTCCACATTTTCTGGGTGAAGAAATGAGGCTGTGCTCTGCTGGTTCTAACTTCAATGATATGGCCTGGCTTCTGGTAAACTCTGCATTTCTTCTCCATACAATCACCTAACTAATTTCCTGAATTGAATTCCCTATTTTTAATCTCTAGAGTAAATTTCATGTTTCTGGTTAAACTCTGAGTGATAAACATATTTCTTTGTTTTCTCCTAATGTAAATAACAGCTTACTATTTTTAGGTCAGTGTCCACTAATTCTATAAATAGATCCCACATTAACATTCACTCGGGTTTTTTTTGTTTTGTTTTGTTTTGTTTTGTTTGAATTGCAGTTTCGGGTATCTCCAGAAAGAAAACTAAATGAAACAGATATCAAACTTTCATAATCCAACCTGGCAGTGACAAAGTTTAACCTTTAGTATATTTTCTTCCAATGCTGTTTTCTCTATTTCTTCATTTTACCCTATATTGTTATGTCTTTTTTTTATGGAGTTGAGCTCACAAAGTATATCTATTTTTACATCCTATCTCTTTTAGCTTGGCATTTCATCATAAACACCTTCCAATTTCTTTAGAATTCTTTATATGAACATCACTTTTTAACTTGCTAAAGGGAATAAAAATGTAGAATTAGGATTCTTAGGAAATTTTTTTATTCCAGAAGAGTATGCCAACTATGTTTTTCATCTATATCTCTTAAACCAGTGGCTCAATAAGCATCCCTAAGGCCTTACAGTGGCCGGGGTATAGAGGGCCTGGGCACAAGAACTGCCTAGTAGGGAGCCAGGAGGACACATATGAGGCTATTAGGAGCAACAGAAAATAAAAAGAAACTTCTAGATTGCACACTACAGACTATAATTGTAACAGGAAAATATATATAGAGAGAAAGAGATCAATATGAAGTAGATTGGTCTCCAAAAGTCTTTTGCTGTGATGTGATCTGAATGGTGAGTGAACTATGGACCTGGAGGAGGAGGAAGTACCCTAGGTAAAGGAGGGTATGATTGGGGGTTTGGGAGTTGAGTATGGGAGTCAGGGGAAGAGGATGCAGCTAGAGCCCTCATGGCAAACTCCAGTCCCCCATGAGTCCCACAGCAAAAAGATTAACAATCAACAAACAACAAAGTCAGAACTTTGAGAAAAAGGCTGAGTCCTAGCTCTTGCTATTCTGAGCAGTGGCAGCCAAGCAGCAGAAGCCAAATACTGCAGCAGCAGAAGAGGGAGCAGATGAGACCATAACCTGCACCTTTATTTGGTACCAAGCCTTTACACCCATAATCCTAGCCTGCATAAAAGAAGGCAATCCCATAATAATCCCTATAATTGAAGATCCCTTAGGGCAAAGCAGACATCCTTAAATCCTAGTAAGTAAATCCCAATATGTAAGTCTTAAGGCCAATAATCCTAATGCAGTAATCCTTGTAATTTAGGATTCTGCAGGGTGGGCAGATGTCCTCCATAATCCCAGTAGTTGATCCTGCAGGGTAGGGCATACATCTGTAAATTCAAGTAAGTCCTAAATCCAAGTAAGTTGTCTGCAGTTCCCGACAGTTGAATACTTGTTAATCCTTCCCCTGTCATTGTACTGGCTTTGTGATGATGGACAAACCTCAACTATGGCTTCAGTTGCACGTGAATATAGTGATGGTGAACTTTTTAGAGCTTTTAGTGATAATGGCCGGCTGCAGCACATGTGCCATAGGTTTGCCACCACTGTAGGTAGTATTACCTGTTTTGTGGAACAGAACGCCCTCTCTCAGTTCTCCCTACCACTTATGGGTCAAGATGGCATCTCAGATTTTAGTGGGACTCCACTCCTTTTCTGGCTGGGTCCTTATCTGAGTCAGGAGAGAAGAATTAGTGAGGAAGTTACAATTTAGGAAGAAACTATGTACCACACTCAGAGGTGTGAAGGAACTCTGACTGTAGCCCTATCTTAACGAAGTTTTCTCTTGGCACTCAGCCAATGCAATGAGGACTTGCCACACCTCCCATGGCCTCATTCTTCCTCCCACAAATGAACTTAACTTGCTGAAGTCCTGCAATGTGACCAGGTTCTTGGTAGGCTGCCAGCTCTGACCTGTCCAACTCCACATTGAAAGGATCAAAGAATAAGGCCTGGAGAAGTGATTTGGCGGTGGTGGGGAAGGGTCCTGGGAGGCAGCCCTGCCTTTCTAAAAGCCATACTACAGGATATCCCATTGGTAGTGCTCCCCAATAAGGCTTCCCTTGTGTTAGGGTGGGATGGAAGAAGTCATCCCTACTTTCCACGCAGGTCAAATGGAGTCATTTGTCTTGTCCAACTTGTCCTGAAAGGGAAAGGTCTTAAAATACTGAGACTCACTGAATCAGTGCCCCTGCATTCATTATTTTGGGGCCCAGAATTGGCTCTGTGAGAGCCCATCTTTGCCTCCACTTGAATCTACCTCTTGACTCCATTGTTTGGATAACAATGAGAAGCTGAGTTTAGCAGCTGAGTGTGGGGTGCTTTGTCCATACTTGTGCACAAAAGGACAGCTGCTGGAGCCTGGGGAAGCTTGCCTACCTGCCAGAAATCTAATTTCAGACACTTGCATCGAACTCGCCTGTGCTCTAGTGCACTCGATAATTGTTTTGGTTTCTGTCAAAAATGCTTATTTGTCATGAGAGGAGGAAAAGCTGCACAGGCAGAGAGTGAAGAATACAGGGACTTTTCTTTCATCCCCATCTTTGTCCTGAAATCTTGGAACTGTTTTTCTGTGTCTACTCTGAGAATATGAAAAATGAATGGGACGGAGTTAGAGTATTTTCCATGGCTCTACTTGTCTTAACTCAAAACCCCTGAAATTGCCTTCAGTGATGTCCGCCCTAAATGTGACCCCTTGCTGGTTAGTGTGGTAGAAGGGAGCATTCCTGATTCACTCATCTCATTCCTGCTCCCCATGAGACTGTCTGTCTCAGACTGAGACGAGGTGCAGTGGAGTGCAGAAGGACCCTGAGTCCTTCTCAGGGTTGTCGGCCAGGCAGATCTGTCTTAAAGACCTTTTGGGTATGTTCAGAGCTCTTCCTGTGAGTGGGCCTTCAGCAGATGTTGTTGATAGGGCTGACAGTAAAGGAGACTGCTGTTGCTGTTTTTGGATTGGGCTAAGAGACTCAAATACTGATTCGTGGATTGAAGATGTGAGAAAAGAGCAGGATTGAGGAGGGACAGCTATGGCAGGCCGGAAATTTTATAAACTCACATCAAAGAAATTCCTCAAGAGCACATTTCTCTTAGAATTATCTCTCCCAGTACTGAAGTCAGTCTTTCTGCAGTTCTGAGGGTAGAAGTCACTTCCCATTTTTTATTTCTAATCTTCATCTTTTTTTAAAATTATCTACATGCATATGTGAAATATATATGAGTATAAATATATGTATGACAAAAATTAAGCATCCACACAACACTCTTTTGAAAGCTGGAACACATTGTAAATATCTTTCAGTATAGTTATTTTCAGTGGTTTAAAAATATTGTGTCTTATAGATGCATCTTGATAATGACAGCTAGCATTTATTGAGTGTTTTCTTGCTGTATACTTATATTGAAACATGTCAGGCTATGGGCTAAGTAATGATACTGGAAGGTAGATGTTGTCCTCATGCCCATTTACAGGTGAGGAAATGGAGGCTTGAAGAATTCCAGTAATTTTCTGCAGGTCACACAATTCTTGAGGGACAGAGGGTTTAATCTAAGTATTCTGAGGATTTTAGAACTCGCATATCTAACAATGACATTAGGCTACTCTCATGAGGCTTTTCTCTGTTGCATTGTTGCTGTTGTTGTTGTTTTATGGTACTAGTGATTGAACTCAGGATCTTCACACTGAGTCATATCCTCATCTCTTTTTATTTTGAGACATGGTCTCATTAAATCACTAAGCTGCTGGGGGGCAGGTTTGAACTGTGATCCTTGTGCCACAGCCTCCCATAATACTAGGATTACAAATACACACCACCAGGCTGGTCTTGGATTCTATAATTTTATTTGATTTCCGGAACATCCATGACACTTGAAGAAGGCATCTGCCTTTCCCAGTCCTCTCATCAGGACTAGCTCCTTTATTCATCAAGCCCTTGCTTCTGGCTTCCGAGAGCAGCTTAGTGACCCCGAACAGTCTTCTCCCTCTCAGGTGATACTAATCTGCTTTCACTTCACCTTTGTCTTCTGAATTTCACTCTGTGAAGCCATCCTTGGACATTGTCCCCTCCGTGAGCTTCCCAGCAGTGGGGCTGTTCAAGGGTGAGTGGTGGATTTTCTGAGTGTTCTTCCCTGGCTCACCCTCCAGCCAGCCTCAGCATCTCTAAGGCAGTCTTGTGAACATTGTCCATTGTACTGCCATTTCCAATGCCTGCCTTTGCTCGAGCCCTTCAGCAGGGACCTGAGAGGGCAGAACTTGCCCACTGCCCTGATTCTAGCCCCTTGCCTGCTGTTCAGGGGAAGAAATTCTTATATATTTCTCTTGCTGTAGAACTTTCTCTAGGGAAGTTCTTTGTATCTGCCAGCTAATTTTCATCATCACATCTTGAGGGATGCTCCCCTGCACGTTCTTTGTCCATGTGTTCATTCTCTGCACCCTGATTCAGTCCTTCAGGCACATACAAGTTTTAAAAGGCACAATACTGTGCATGTGTAGACCTAGAAAAAGCAACACAGACCAGCAAGGTATCACTTCTCTTTTAAGCTAGATTTCAGGCTTTGTGTCACACAGAGGGAGAAGGTTAGATATTGGATGGTAAAGAATCTTTTCCTTGCTTACTCTTAAAGGAGATCTTACTTTGGGTAAGCCTGGATTTGATTCCCCACTTCATAGCTCACTATTAATAAAACCATGTTTTTTTGTTTTTGTTTTTTTTAAAAAAAAAACCTAATAAGCCAAATTTTCTTCATCTGAAAAGGGGATAATGTCCATTAAAGTTTATTGTGCAGGCTAAATTACAGAAAATACATGTCAAATTCTTTGGCTTTCCATAGTTTGCTGCACTGTAAGTGCTCAGTGTTTTTCATTAAATGCTTTGGGGTGAGAAAGATCAAGAGAAGTTGTGTGTAATCACTGTTCCAAATGCTTCCACGCGAAGAAGACAGCTGGGAGTTGCCTGTCTGAGCTCTTGGTGGCTTCTTTCAGGAAAGGCAACAGCCCTAAAATAAAAGTATATGATCTTCTCTGGAGTAAGCATTCTTATTCTGTGTTCATGAGCAGGCTGTTTGAGAGATCTGCTAAGCTCCTATAATTGTACGGAAATACTGTGAATGTACGTGTGTGTGTGTGTGTGTGTGTGTGTGTGTGTGTGTGTTTGTGTGTAGTTTACCAGGATAGGAGTCTGCATCTTCAGATTCTCAACAGAGTCATTAACTCCAGAGAGGATGAGAGCCATTGTTCCGGGGGCTCCTGTGGCTCCTTACACTCTCTTCCTCCATCAACAGTAGCTGAACTTCAGTGGATGGGACTGCAAGATCCAGGCAAGGTCTGGGAATGTGTGAAGGGGCTTCAGCCCGGCTCAAGAAATACTAGGAAGACAGAGGTCAAGATTGTGTGCTGAGTCATCACTAGGAGAGCAATGGGGGCAAGAATGAAACAAGTGCCTAAGGTCAAGGTAAGGCATTGGAGAGAGCTAGAGAAGCTACGGAAATACCTGGAAGGCCAGACAGGGGGACTGTGAAGGTAAGGCCAGCCCGCCTCTGTGACTGCTATACCAGATTCTGTGAGAAGGGCTGTGATGTAGACTGTCGACACTGGAGTAGATGCATATTTATTCTTGTTGCTCCCAGACTAGTCCTCCTCCCATTTCCCTTCTGTGTTTTCTTTGCATCAAGAATCCTGACTGCTAGTGCTCTTCTTTGTTGGGAAGTCTAAGATCAAGAAACCTATAGGTCCTCTGTTGATGGAAAGAGCATTCTTCAGGGAAGGTGCTTTCTCATGACCCTCACATGGCAGAATGGAAAATCAAGCTCTTTGGTGTCTCTTTGATAAGCATATTGATCTCCATCATGAGGACTCACCCATGATCCATTCATCATGGGTTCTCTCACCCTATCTAACCTCACCCTAACATACCTCACCCTAAAATGGATCACACCCTGGAAATGCTGAAAGGTGATGCCCAATCCTCTGAATCCTTGGGTTCTTTCATCCTAAAGAGTTTCTGGATTTGTGTTATATGGTACCAATTCTACCATCTCTGGGATCTGTGAAGTCCTAGTTGGAGTGACCAGCTATCTTTCCTGTACTCCAAAGAGGGCAGAGTAACTGTAGGGACACTTTAACAAGAGTGAATAATATTTTGCATTCATTTATTGAAATAATTTTTATTATGAAGTTAACATTTTTCATGTTCCATATTAGATGCTGGGAAAATAGCATTAAATTAGACACAGTCCTTGTAGAGGTTCTCATGCAGAATGGGAATGGTGGGTGGTCAGGCAATCACCATGCAGGGGTAGCAGTGCTCTACTGAAGGAATATTGAGCTAGCCTGCAAAGTGTTAGTCTGTGCAGCAACATGTGTCAAGGGGTAATTGTAGACATTCCAGAGAAGGTCAGAGCTGTCTTGGCTGTCAAGGTGGGTGGAGTGAAGCAGATGGAAGAAATGACCTCATGGCATCTTTCATTCTTGGATGGGGTTTGGAAGAGTATCTTACCAAGATGTATGTTCTGTTGGCAGGAGGAAGAGGTTCTTTATCTTTTTTAACCTTTTCTACAGTCCTTATGAGTGATCTTCCCTGCAAATGTCTAAATTTTAGAATGAAATAGGAGCATCATAAACAGAAGGGATAAGGAAGGTATACAGTGTGACAAGAATGGCCAGAACTGTATTGAGAAGAGCACTGGGTTGAGGCTAGACAGAGTGTCAGCTCAGAAACTGAAGTTTGCCACCTTGTAAGTGTGGGACATTTAACAAGTAATTTGATCTCTCTGAAACCTGATAATCTATAAAAATTGAATAGGTCATTTTTGCTATAGCAGTCTATTTGAACTACTATAACAAAATACTAGGGACTAGGTAGCCTTTTTATGGTTTTGGAGTCTAGGAAATCCAATCTAAAAACACATGCAGATTCTGTGTCAAATAAGGGCCTGTGCTTCATGGATCTCTATGGTATCTCACATAGCAGAAGAGGCACGCAAGCTCTATGTCTCTTTCGGTCACTGCCCAAAGACCCACCTTCAAATACCATTATGTAGGAACATTGGAATCAGTTGCAACATATGAACTTTGAAGGGACATCAATACTCAGCCCATAGTGCCTTTCTTAGAGAATTGTGGTGAAGAGTACATGAGAATGCATGTAAGTGGTCAGTATGTTAAGCAGGAAGGGGCAGGGACATCTGGGCTCTGGAGAGGATTTTCTGAGTCTGGGATTCATTTTTTCACAGCTCTTTATATTGAACGAGTATGAGATTAGGAGCTACTTGATACATCCGCCTTGGGAGGGTATAAGGATCCTTTTGACTGTAAATCTGTATGTGGCACAGATACTGCAGATTGGTGTACTTAGTATCTGTTGTTCCCTTATTATATATAGAGTGAAAGCCTTAAATTTCCAGTTCCTTTACCCCTAGAGAGACAGTGTGACACAGTTCTGACTCCTGAGCACAAGCCCAGAGAATCATCCTCTTTTCTTAAGTAAACATAAAACCATCTGAGGCAAAAGTTATTTGCCCTTCTCCCTCCCTGGATTGGGGTATGGTAACAGAAGGTACTACAGTCATCTTGTGACCACGAAAGGCCATGTGCAATGATGGTAGATTAAAAAAACAGCCACCTCTGAGGCAGCTCTGGAGCTCTTGTTTCTTAAAACAAACAAATAAATGCTAGAGACCTCTGCAGTAGGCACCTTACTTGATTAACCCATTGTAGCAGTTACTTTCTATAATTGTCCACCAATCAGAGCCTTTGTTAATGTAGGATGCTGAGGTCTGGCAAGTCCTTGTTGAACTTGGACTCAGAGAATGGTGGAGACACTGTGTGATACAGGGCATCTTTTTGAGCAGGAAGCACAGTTGTTTATCTTGACTCATTGTGGCTGGGCTCCTGGTTAATCCAGGGTCTTAGCACTTCCCCTGGAGGATTGGCGCCTTAGTGTGTTTTCTCTTTTAACAGACATTGCTAGTTTTCAGAACTTCTTCCTGAGCAAGAATCCCCCTTTGGGAAATAAAGGTTTAAAATGCTATACTCAGCGAGTATCACTGACAATGGCTTGATGTATGGAGGCCTTGCTGGGGATTGTACAGGTTCATGGGTGTGATCTGTACAGTGCCAAAGCTCCAAGTAGGGAGGGAGATATGTAGATCTGTCCCTGGGAGCCCTCAGTCTGGTGCAGGACAGTAGATGTAAATAAGTAATAGACGGTACAGTTTATTTTTTGAGAATGTTTAATATCTAAGTATGTGTAAATTAATTTGGTATAAATTAAATCCATAAATGCAGCCAAGGGAGTTACTGTGGTGACATGGTTCCCACCCCACAGGAGAAGTAGCTTTTACTTGGGCCATGTCCTCATCTCTAGTTCAGCTTGACCCCCAGAGCTGCAGGAAATGAGATCCCTACAGCCAGCAGACTGGATTAGCAGGAGTTTGAGAATGGGACCAAGGAAGGCCATTTGCTGGGGTGGAACAGGAAGCATTTTCTGGTACATTTTATCAGTAACACCCTGTCCCCATATCTTAACTCCCTTTGCACACAGAGTGAAACATAGCAGCTTTAGAGCAAGATCAAATGGGAAGTGTGAAATCCCTTATGTTTAGTGTGTTTCAGCTACATGAAGTGATTTTTAAATTTTGCGTTAGAAAAACACTTCAGCATGAAGACCTGGAAACTTTCCCTGTCTGTGTGGACAGGAGGCAGCCGTTATATTCCAGTCCTCTACGGAGAAGTTGGGGGACCTAATTGTCTCTGATTCTGCCTACTCTTCCTCATGTCAGTCTTTTCTGTCTTGCCTCTGGGCTAGTTTTCACAGACTCACCTTCCCTTCCATTCACAAGCCTGCCTTCTCCACTCATGGCACTTGTTTGACTCTTCAGTAATTGGGGCTTGCAACACATACAACTTTTGCTCCAAGACATATCTCTTTGGCTTTCTAGCAGAGGACACAGTGCCATTCCCTTAACTTCTCAGAACGTTCCAGAGTCTCTGGAGCTCCTGTTGCAGCTGTGGTCCTTTGTGGCCGTGCTGCTGCTAGCTGGCTGGTTGCATATCATTTCCAGTGTGTTGTGCCAGCTGGCAGGCTGAGACAGCACCACTCTCCAGTCCGAGCTTTGCTTGTTTCCTTTACTGCCTGACATGATCTGGTGGTAGCTTGAGTTCCATTAATGTTTTATTCGTTGCCCTCAGGAACCCTGGTTGCGTTACTCTGGGGAAGTTTCCCATCCTGCCTCCCTTTTGCTGCAGAACTCTGGGGCTCTAGAGAGCATTTCACTTCCCAGAAACCTGGTGTCGTCTGTCATCCAGCCTCCAATTAGCTGAAGCTCAAGGCAGCAGTTTGGGGTGCCAGCATCCCTGAGCAGGGAGTGAGTGTTTCCAGGGACAATGCCAAGTTGCCTTGTTATCCCCGAGATGAGTGTCAGCATTTTTAACCCATTCCCCTAGTTTTTCATTAGAGCTTACAGCCAAGACAGGGTCTGTTTTAATATGTCCATTTGGCAGGGGTGGAAATTTTAGACCAAGGGAATCAGGAAACTTGTCCAGAATCGTGTAGTGAGTTGAGGGCTAAGCCAACCTGTGCTTTTAACCTATGCTTTCTGACCAACCTTGTTTTCTGACTATTAGTGGAATGATAAGATCTTTTGTCATCCTCAGAGGCAAATGGGAGCCTTCTGTAGGAAAAGGAAGGTTGAACAACCCACATGTAGCTTTTGTAGCTTCATATGGCTTGAAATGATATTCCCAAAGCAGAGCAAGAAAGCAAAAATAATAGTAATAGGATAACTAGCAGTGACCTCCCTTGGGCAAGAACCATGATGTTTTCTATCTCTCAATAGCCTAGCAATCCAGGAGTGAGTAGCTCTTGTACAGAAGAGGATTTGAAGGCACAGAGAAGTAATTTGCCCTGAAAACATAGCTAATAAATGGCAATTAGTCTTCCTTCCTTATACTGTGTCCTGCTGGGTCAGTTGCAGCCTCTTCAATTCTGGAATTCCCTGTAGATTCTATGTGTCTTCTCTTCCATGGCTACACTTGTTTCCACTGGCCAAACTTAGGTTTGTTTTTAGGATCCTTTAATTGTTATAATTACTATTTTGTTCTTATTCTTTTATGGCTCTTTCAGTTCAATTCTGACAAATATAAAATTTCTTAGACTCACTGAATCTATGTACAGATACTAGACTGTATTTTTGCAGTTTAAAAAATTTGTATTAGTACATGTTTACAGCATATGAAGATCATACTCATTATGGGGAGTTGTACATGTATATGTACATCTTTTATATCCCCTTCCCCTCTCTTGCCTCCTGGATGGACTTTATTTCTTTTCTTTCCCTTCCCTCCTCCTCCTTTCATCTTTTGATCTCCTTCCCATTTGTATTTTTAAAAATTTTTCTCCTTCAAATCTGATAATCATCTGAGCATAGGTTAAAATAAGTTTCTTTCTTTTTTCACATAAGAGTATTTCTCACATGTGAAATGTTTGCTTAACAAAAATAAATGCAAGCTGACTGCCTGTAACCACTCCGTATGCATCCATACCTCTTTCGCCACGTACAGATTGGTGCATACTTATTTAATTAAGAGGCACTTGGACTCAAGAAGGTAAATCTCGTGCAGCTGATCAAAGAAAAAATTCCACTCATTCATCTTTGGTTTTGGAATGCATCATGTGATTTTATCTTCTGCTTTGGATTATCTATGCTACTGCTTAATGTGCTAGCTGCAGCTAGACTATTCATTTAAAAAGAAATCTATGTTTTAGAACTCACCCTAAGGGGCTGTGATTCTCCCTTTATCCCTTGTTTTAAAACTAAACCTCCAAGATCTTTCTTTCCACAGAAGTTCTCCCCAATGTCCCAGTTAAACTGCCTTCCCACATGTCCATCTTAATTATTTCTTATCATCTTATTAGGAGAACTCCTTATAGACTCTCAGAAGTCTTAGGCCACATCAGGAGGAGACATACTTATTCCTCATCTCTTCATGTCTTTGTAACATTTGCCTTTACTTTCCTAAGTTTTGTTTGGCAAAGCCTGGAATCCAGGATTTCATTCCTTATTATTTCCTGAAATTTCAACAAAACTGCATTAGAACATAGTATTACTATCCTAGTTCAAATAAAGTAGTCATGGTGTACTGCCTGTAATGTTTCCAGGGAGAAATAAAAGCACTGATTGTAGTGTTTGTAGCATTTGCTGATATCCATTGTATAAATACTCCCATTATAACAGGTTTCAGGCTACCAACCTGTTTAACAGCCAGCTGACAAAAAGTCCTGAAAATGACAGTTGGTTCTCGGGAGTCAAACAAGCAGGTGCCAGCACACTGCCAGGTGTAGTTAACTATTTAAGAGGATATTCCAATCAACTATGGTGTTTTACACAAATGAAAATTATTCTCACAGCTTCTGCTCACGAGTTGAGTGACTTTGGGCAAATCATGTGACTTCTTTGAGATTTAGTTTCCATAACTGTGAAATGAAATAATACTGTCTTATCTCAACAAAGAATATGAGGTGATTTAATCAGGTAACTGCCATCATGGATCTGGCCCAAGTTACATGTGAAATAATTACTTCCCCATTTACACGATGGATGCAAAGTAAAGGACATTGGAAGAGCTTTGGACTTTTGAGTGCCATCCAAATGGAAACAACTGTTATGGTTGGAGATGCAGCTGGAATTTGGGCTTGGTTAGAGACAAGGACTTGGATTTAAATTTGGGAGGCATAACAGTAATAGTACCTTATGTTCATATTGCACTCTGGAGGCATGGAAGTAGATGAGCTCTCTTAGGCAGAGGAATGGAAAGTTTGGTTATATTGATAGATGGTATCTAAGCTCCTCCACATTTTCCCCTCCCCTGTGTTCATTGTTCTCTTTCTCTTTTAAGTTCTACAATTTTTGTACCAGATCACTGACATATCATTATTGCTTTTAATATGGTCATGTCTATTTTTTGTAGAATACATTAATGCCAGCTAGAAGATTTTGAAATGAACTGTTAAGTGTTTTCTTCAGTCTGCAAAATTTTTCACACTGATATTTCACCAAAGTCTTTGTCAGTTATGTCCATGTTCTCTGATTATTGACCTCTGATTATTGATTATAGGTCAGTAGGTACAAGAACCTGCAAACCCTCGGGATAACATAATGAAAGCTTATTTCTTGCTTCTATCACAGTCCACTGCAGCTGTTTCTGGTTGGTGAAAACCCAGGACTCAAGATCTTTCCATTCAGTGGTGCTGCTATCCTTTAGGACTTTGGAATTCTCTGCTGCAATTTTTGCTTATAACAGAGTCGGGCAGAGATAGGAGAATGCAGATATGTGATGAATTCATGGGCTAGTCCTGGAAGTGACACATAACACTGCTCACATTTCACTGGCTCTGTCACATCACTGTTCTTTACAGCAAAGAAGGCTAGGAAATGTAACAGAGTTGTATGCTTCAGAAGACAGAATGGGCTTGGTCACATCTGACCCAACCTTACATAAACTGGTCAGGATGGTTGTAAGTCATGCCTCAGTCACCAGAGAAGACTTCTTGTGCTTAGCCCTAAGATTTCTTAGGTAGTATGGTGTCTTAAGTTATTTTTATTATTGCTGAAACAAATACCCAGTGCCCAGAGTTAGGGGAGTAAAGGTTTGTTTGGCTCACAGCTTAAATAAGTTTCATAGTCAGCTAGCTCCAAGGCAAGGTGACATGGCAGGTAGGCATCAAAGAGGAGAAAGTTCATGGCAGCAAAAGGTAGCAAAGTAAGCAAGGGTTGACCACAGCTCTTTCTATACCTTATATCTTATCCAGGCTCCTTGGGGTAGATAAAATGCACCCTGAATCCTTGTGCTCTTGATCTTAGCATTGCACTATGAATCAATTCCAGTGTCATACACTCTAGATCCAGCCACCTCTGAAAAAACCCCACCTATGACTGCATGAGGCTTTATGAGGACATCTAGACACAAGCTGTAACATATGGCACTCTGAAAAGTATAGATTTACTATTATTTAGACAGATTTTGTTTAAGCTCGATTTATAGTTGCTGGATTATTGTGTTATATGAATTACCAGAAATTTCCAAGCCTAGAGTATTTTCTTAGTGTACCAGTTGGTTTGAAGTCAACACTTAAAGTTGGCAATAATATTTATGGTTCTGTTTATAATTATCATTAACAGTCAGTGGGGTGGGAAGTTACATGGAATTTATCATTTTAGTTTAGCCTCTTGTTGCCTAAAATGCTTTAGACAGTCTTTTATGGGTTGTTTTAGTTGCTTGCAGTCATAAAGAAAACTGACTTCCCATTTCAGAACAGAGTTGACATAGGGACTTCTGAGGAGTTGGCAGAATGCCTGGTGAGTTATTGGACTGGCCTGGATGAGGTCAACAGTCAGCAGGGAAATGTATGGGATACTGTGGGCCATCACAAAAGTCTAAGTGGGGCATAATACAATCCTATACAGGAGATGTCCGCAGAACCCACAAGGAGTGAGAAATACTCAGGGTCAGTGAGTCTTTAGTCCAACACTACTCAGCCATCATGCCATTTCTGACAGCCCCCAAGTAATGACTGAAGGCACAGAACCTAAGACAGTCTTCCCTCCAAACACTGCCAAGAGAAGGGAGTAGCAAGGAATTGACAAGACCCCTAAACAGGCAGGTAGGTTTTGGGCTCAAGGATAGCTGCAGGGTACTAAGTGCAGGGTTCAGCAGAAAACTAAGCTAGTGGTCTGACAGTCGTGTGATGCCAAAGAAACCTAGCAGCTGGGCCTCAGCCAGTGCACATCAAACACTGTGTCTGAAGTTGCAGTGACACAGCTAGTCCCATCCCTGGAGAGACAGAAGCTGTAGATGTGCCTTGGCCAGCATGCTTTAGATTCTAACATCACTTCTTGCATGAGAGGCTTTGTATAGAGCACTGGCAGCAAACCTATGGCACATGTGCCACAGGGGGCTGTTTGTAGCATTGAAAGTGTTGGGTCGGGGATTTAGCTCAGTGGTTCCGGCCCGGCGCCTGTCTTGCAAGCGCAAGGACCAGGGTTCGATCCCCAGAAACCAAATAACAATACTGGGCGTGGAGACTCACACCCAGCAGCAATCAGTACCACATACCACAGTGCCGGGCGTGGTGGCTCACGCCTATAATCCCAGCACTTGGGAGGCAGAGGCAGGAGGATTGCTGTGATGTGAGTTTGAGGCTGAGCTCAGGGCTAGCCTGAACTACAAAGCGAGACCCTGTCTCAAAAAAAAGAAAGTGCTTAAGGTTCTCTGTCACTGAGGTAGAGGCTGTGGAATAGGATAGGTCTGAGTTTAAACCTGACTTTATTCTTTCCTAGCTTTGTGACCTTGGGGAAATTATTTAATTTCTCTAATCTTCACTTTTCAATCATTAAATGTGGAAAATAATACATCTCCCTTAGGGTAGATGCAAGAAGAAAACAATATAACATATGTAATATACTCAGGAAGACTCACCTGGATAGTAACCTAACCACCCACCACCAAGCCCATCAAACACAGCAAGAGTAGAACAATAGCCAGGCAGGGCTCTGGAAAATGGAAGCTGAAATGTAGATTCTTTTGATGATTGATTTGCAAAGCCTGTGCTTTTTTTTTTTTTTTTTATCTTTATTGGTACATTAAATATACACATCATGATTGCACTCCATAGTGGGGATTTGTACCAGTATAAGACACAACTTAATTCTCATTTTTTCCCATAGCCCTACCCACCCTACCACCCCCCCATATACATAAAATTTGTTTCCTTACTTTTTTGTTACAATCTCAACATTGTCCCCTTTCACCTTATTTTACATTGAG
>PVIR01012916.1:7817-43439 GCA_004026965.1 Petromus typicus | reverse complement strand
GGAGGCAGAGGCAGGAGGATTGTGATGTGAGTTTGAGGCTGAGCTCAGGGCCAGCCTGAACCACAAAGCGAGACCCTGTCTCAAAAAACCTAAAAAAAAAAAAAAAAAAAAAGACAGGGTAAAAAAAAAAACACCTTCCAGTGTGGCAGAAAAAAATAAATTCAACTTAGAGCAGAGAGCTTGGACATATTAAAAAAAAAATGGATGGACCCACCAGGGAAGGTGATTCTATCTGGCTCCCAGACACTCGGTATAGTGAGCATCACAGGTTGAGGTGGGGATCCAACCAGGTGATTTCTTCCTTAGACAGGAAAGCTTTCAAGCGATAGCATCTTTAACAGAGAGAAGCACTAGTTAGAAAGCGTGTTTGCAGTCGTGGAAGTGACAAGTTCTTCCCAAGAGAAGAGATCTGACTTCATACCGATCCACCACATCTGCCAGACTTCCTCCCCCACCTTTCTGAACGCTGCGCCGCAGGTGAGGTGCTACTTCTGCTTCTGTCTTTTGAGGGTAAATTGACAGCTGTCCCCAGCGCGAGGCATGACTATCTGCATGCATCAGAAGAGCCAATTTAATTTCTAAACTAACGGGACCCTCTGAGTCTTCAAAGCTAAAGGCACAAGGAAGAAAAGGCCCCTCTTGAGCTTGCTCGGCTGCTGGAAATGATTTTTCTCTCTTACGTAAAGGGTTAAGATCATGGAAAGTGTCCACATCCCCACATTTACTCCAGAAGGCCCCGCGCTGTAGCTGTCTCTGAACACATGTCAGTGCACAGTAATAATGGGAGGGAGGACGACATACCCGTGCGGAGAGTCACGCCGCCGTGCAGATGGGTCCCGCGAGCAGCGTGCGGAGGAGTTTAAATACCTGGCCGGAGCCAGGAGGAGTCAGCACATTCAACGTGCGAACCTGGAAATCATCCTGCATTTCCCGTGGAAAGGCACAAGCAGGATCAATCAAATTGGGTTTTAATTAGAACGCGAGTCAGTCAGGAGACTAAATTCCAGGGCTAATTTCTAGCACTGTCCAAAAAACAAAAACAACAATAAAAACGAAAGCTCAATTAGACATTGTCTTCCAGTCCTCAGCGAAAACGGAAGCATCTGCCTAATTAGAAAAAGACATCACTCATCCAACACCAATTAGGGGACTCTTCAGCAGAGGGTGCACGCAAAATTACTTGAGAACGGGGAAGAATTTCTCTAACTCCCGAGAACAAATTCACAGTGACGTGGCCTTTGATGAAATTCTCACCGCACCCTCCTCTCAGGGAGCAGGAGGGGAGTTCTCCTTATCTTTAAATGAACAAATGTCAAGACTGTCCCAGCCCAATAGCCTCTCTCGGCAGAGCAAGAAAGACGTGTCATTTTTTTTTCTGACTGAATGCACATTTTGCTTCCCTTTTTCTGTGCTTGATTATATTTTCCAAATTCATTTTTATTGAATTGGTCCAGTTTAAAATTTAATTGGTTTCATATAAGACAAAATAGGCTTTACAGCCGTGGTGCTGAAGTTTTAAAATGCACCGTAGAAAAATAAAATAATGCAAGCACATTTCTTCACGGTTGCCAGTTCTACCTGGTATCCCCAGGTGTGAGATTCGATTCAGATCGCACACCTGTCATCTGAAAATGCCCAGAAAATTATTACACGTGTGACCACAGAAAGCGACTTAGCACTCGGTTTAGAGGGAACAGCATTTCCACAAGTTACAACTCTGTGTGTTAATACAGGAGGACAGCCAGCCAGCCCCACCTGCAACAGGAGCTCCTCACCAGCTTGCTCATTACACATCCACCTGCGCTGTCTCCACCAAGTGCCCAGCCAAGATCTCCTGAACTCACGACACGAAATGTCAGCACCTACAGCTTACACACCGTGCAAAGGTTTTCTTCATGTGGAATTCAGTTTTCATGTGCAAAAATTAACTTTTCATGAAGTATTTCTCTTTCTCTACCAAAATATCATCCCTAGAATATGCTTAAGAGACAAAAAGGTGTATAGTATTCAGACTCCAACCTGTTCTCTTTGTTCAGGTCCAGGGGTTCTCCTGGGTAAGATCATAGGGCTTATCTTAATAGGATAATGCCAGTGTGTGCAGGGAAGCCTCCACTTACCTGTGAGAAGCTGGTGAAGGCATTGGTCTTTCTTCATGATGAAGGGTTATTTCTCATCTGGGAGCAAGTAACCTACTGTAAAGCACTATCCCAACCTGGAGAGGAGTCCCATGGGTGAAAGGCCACCAGGATTACCCAATTCCCAGCACAGAGAAAAATGTTAAAAATGGGCTGCTCATAAACATCTCTCTCAGTCTACGCCTAGCTCCTTTGGGGAGAACAACCTCAAGCCTCTGAGATAATAAATACAGGGGAAAATAACTTCTCTAATATTATCTGTGGAAGAATCTTACATGGCCAGAAGAAAACCTGCTGTTAGAGTTCAAGTCCAGGCTGCCCCACCAGTTCTCATATGCTAAAGTCGGGGGCCAGCCCAGTATGCTATCAGTTGACTTATCTTGGGTATCTGTCACAGTGATAAGAAGCTGCCTAGCACAGCTGCTCTTGTAGACACAGCAAAGCTTGAAATGTGGGCCGGATTCTCATCTACACTCCAGAAAAGAGGTGGGGAAACTCTGCACCTCTCTTTGCCTCTCACCTCCAAACCTTTCTTGTGAGTGCAGGTCTTTTCTTGATGTCAACACCTATATCAAATGTCCCTACTCCTCGCATAGCCTAAGCTTCCCTTTCCCAGTCTAAAATGTAATGTAGCCATTCCACCCAACTACCTTTACCTCCCCCAAAGCAGCTTCCTCACCTCCTTCATTGCCAACATTTCCAACTTTTGCACCTTTGACAAAAACACCATAAGGCATATATTCTGTCATTTCTTTGTTTTGATTAATACACTGTACATCTACACTGACCTGCAGTGCTATAATGTGGATGGAGCCCGTCAGAGCACCATTCCACTAGCAGCCCCACTCTCGCCTAGCACTGTGCTCTGCAGCCCAGCTGTCCCTCAGTGAGGGACAGAGGGCGGCCAATGCACAGACAGAGGCATTAGACAGGCAGCCCGTCCAGGCCTGGGCTTGTACCATGAATAGTCCTGGCCAACAAAGTCAGTGGTAAATGACCAACCAAAGAGAACTTCTGAGATCAACATGCAGAGAAGGGTGAGTTTGTATTGATATGAGAATGCAGCAAGGAAGGTGCACGTGTGTGACAAAGAAACTGAAGAATTTAAAAGGTCAAAGGAAGAGAATCAGATTCCCGTTGTAGCTGTAGGTCCACGGCCTCAAGCCAGCTTTACTTTTGTCTCAAGCAAGTCTGTTATGTGAAACAAAAGGTGTCTAATTAGCCATATTCTAAGTCACCTATTTTGTCTCCAGATTTGCCCCTTTTTCCCCTCATTACCTCGGAACACCAGATCTGATGATTCTGGAACCTTCTCCCATCCCACTGCCCTGCCCCTTCCACAGAGGCTGTCAGGGACAGCTAAGGGACAGTCAGCCCTACACCATCTGAAGGAATGCTCTAAAGACCTTCCGTTAAAACCTTTTGCTGGGGAGAAAGTGTACAAATTATAACAGGGTAGCAGCTTTTCAAGGTCACATCCAGGAATTCACCATGGACCAGAACAAGTAGCATGTGTTCCCAGAACAATCTCAGCAGCTCAGGCATGTGAAGAAAACTGGGGCTGGGACCAAGCTCTAAGCTGTGGTTCACAGTGGCCATTGGACAGCTACAGGGAATGAGAATAGTACTCCGAGTAGCTTTTTGGAAATATGCTATGTAAGTGAAGATGGCTTCAAATGACAAGTCTTCACCTCAGTTTATCTGGCAGGATATTCTCTGGAAACTTCATTTTTATGTTTCTTTCTAGTTCCTGAGATCTGACTGAGAGCAGTGTAATCAGCCCATCATACACCGAGGTAAGTGGTGCTTTGGGTCACCCCAGCCTGCTCCTTATTCCCTGGGGCTGTCTTTTCCACACCAGTAACAGAAATGTAGCTTGTCTCATTGTAACAGTGCAGTTGAATCCATTTTGATAAAGGGCAGAGCCAATAATTAACTCAAAAAAAGAATGAAACTTGTGTTTTTAGAGTAAAATAAATATCTTTTTTATCTTTTGAAGCCAGAGACTTCCAAAAAACTACCAACTTCAACTCTGAAGGAAAAATCTCATCCTATAGCCTTCTTCCCGAGGGAAGATGCTATCTTTATTTAAAATCTTATGTAACCACTTTACCTCTACAACTTAAGCCTATGTGTCTTGGGTCTCAGCGAACAATCCAGCCTACTGACCACGGTTACCTGGCATCTCTGTCATGCTTTCCCAGGCATTAATGCTTTCCCAGGCTTAAGATAACCCACTGCCAGCTCCTTCCAAACCATCCGCTGTCAGCACAATGCCTGTGTACTAGGAGGATAGCACACATTAAAATTTCATTCTCTGTAGAATCCATGTATTTGAATTAAAGGGAGCCAACTGATAGGGGTTTGGCATTAAAATCTCCAGGAAGGAGAAATGCTTTCTGACATTTACTCTGCTGTAGAAAATGTTCTTTAGTAACTGACCAAACACCAACAGTTTCTTGAAACTTCTTAATGAACCATAAACGAAAAGAATTGACTCCGATCTCATTTTGTACTCATCCCACATTTCTCAAGACAAAATTAATCTTAATTCATGTGTGCATGTGCGTGTCTAAAGACTTCATAAAGACCTGCAGAAAAGAATAGCATGAAAACCAAACCAAAGAACACCAGATACTTCATTAGTGGATAAACAATCGCACGCATTTTTGTCCTTTACTTTTTAAACAAAGTACCTCTTTAGCCATACAATACCTTCTCCTCTCCTCCCTCTGTCTCTCATGCACCCACCTCCTGCTTCGCAGAGCACAGTGTCAATGAGACAGAGCAGAACAAGATGTGCCTCCTCTGGCTCTTTGAAGCCGCCCTTAGGGGAAGTGCCTTGCCGGAGAAGAGGGGGTCTCAGCAGGCTTGGACATCAGGACACCGCAGATGACCTACTGCCTCCTTGGCCCCTCACATCCCTCTGAAATTGAGTTATCTTGGAAAGTGACAGATTAGCGGCCCTGAAGGCTCCTGCTCAGAGCTGCCAGAGGGCCTGGAGGGGACAGGAAAACCACAGGACCCAGTCCCTGGCAGGAAGGGGGCCGAGGGGGCCTGTGCTGTCAGATTTCAGCTGGGTCAGTCAGGCCTCTGTTCCCAGACTCGCCCTCGGGCTGTGACCCTGCGCCTCTGGGGGAGCCCTGGTGTCAAACCAAGCTTTCGCATCTCTACAAATCCAGGAGAGAGAGAGCTTCAGAGGAGCTCAGCCCAACAGGTCCTTGATAAGAAACTCTGCATGTCCATGACGTGATGCTGTGAGTTGTGACTCCATATACCCTACCACGAAAAACAAACAAGATACTAATGAGAGTGCATTAGCTTTGTACACTTGAGTCTTTGGATCTTTCATGTATGAAATGTTCTGGTACATTAGAATAATGATTTATAAGAACCAGAATCTGGCCCCTGAGTACAGATAAGCAGTACAAGATTAGTTGACATTATCAGCTAGTTTCATCTAAGATCAACAGCTCTTCCAGCCGGCTCTCCCTCCCTCCGGACTGGTTTTGCAGCTGCGGACTCACAGACTCACAGACATTAACATTCCATCTTAACATCCTGTCTTCAACACAGGACAGGAAACAAGACTGTCTCCTCTAACTCTTTGCACTGGAAGCTAATCCATTTCCTGTTTCTATCAAACACCCTGCAGGGAACTTCCCACTTCTGCCCTCGGAGGTTGGAAGTCAGGCCTTTGTGAGGAATGTTTCCCGGGTTCTGGGAAGTGGACCACTGAGGCAAACAGCTTCCATTATTCATCTCTCCCGTGCCATCTCGGAAGTAAGAGCCTAAAAGCCACAAAGACCAACTGTTAGTGTTACTTAGAAGAAGAAAGGGTTACACTACCTAGATATTTAGGACCTGAACAACACTTCACAAAACATTCTTTCATATCTTGATTTCTGTCCTAACTTTGCCAGGTACAGTAACTACCTGGATAAAGGATCCAGCAGCCTCTTCCTTCCTCCCACTTACAGGCTGAGATTATCAAAGACTATACGGCTTTTCATTCTCACACATTTCGGCAAATGGATCTTTGAAAATCTATATTTATGTCACATCACAGGTGTCTAAAAGATTATTTTGTATCCACTGATTTATTTTTTGTTTTAGAAATATGCATTGCATAGCAAAATAATATTACTTTTTTTTCCTTCTTGATTATAATAGATTAGGAATTTATCATGGGTTGGGTTTTAATAACTAAATGATCAGATTATCTATATAAAAATATTAAGAACATACTAAGCATCAGGAAATGGGAATAAATGATGAAGTATTTTATATACAGCTTAGCCAAGTTCTCATACCACAAATGACTAAGAATTAAGCTTTCCATTTTCGAAAGTCAAATTGCCTAAAGCCTGGATCAGATTAGGAAAGGAAATGTTGAGAAGTCAGTCATGGAAAGTAGGTATCCTGGGGAAAGTATGGGCCAGTTTCCCATTTAATTGCATTACACCTTATACTGTACCCAGAGGGTGGAGACACAGAGAAGACTGAGAAAAAGAAATCAACACCTTCGAGTGAAATAAGGCACCTCCAATATGTCAGACAAACATACCACATTTTCTTCACACCTTTTTTTTATAACAGGTTTCTTTCAAAGGTAAGGTATATTTTTATACTAGCAATTCTTTTCACAACCAGTAAATGCTGAGCTTTAAAAAAATCTGCAAAGTGACTAATTTCGCATATGGACACGTTCAGAGGGCTCGGAGCTAGTTCAGTGGAGAAGACATTCAGCGATTTTTAAATCCAGACCAGTTCATCACTGTCCTCAGAAGGGAGGTGGGGCTGGCCTGCACTTTCCCTTGCTGTAAACATTAGTGTGTTCCTTTTCAGAACATAAAATAATAATGATTTATAATAGCATCCCGTTCTGCTTTCAAATCTATTGAGTAGAATCATGTTACTAATGGAATTTAACCTATTTTCACTTATTATTCATAATAATGCTCAGGTGCAGCTGTAGGCAAAATTGCCAAATAGGCAAAACTTAGATTTGGTGCCATCTCCCTCACTAGAAATGTCCCCAAGTGGGGACAACTCGACCCATACTTTCTCAGATGTGTGTAGCTAATCTAGCAAAATGTATGGTATTACCTTTACACTGTTGGTATGCTAATGTTAGGTCGTTCATATCCCAGCAGGGAAAGATGATTCTCTGGTTTTGAGAGTTGGGGATCATTAGAAGAGTGTTTGCTTTAGAAAATCTCTGCAGCACTCTTCAAGGTCATCTCCGTACGCATCCTCCACCTCTGTCTAGGGGGAGGGCAGCCCAGAGCAGGAGCTGGGACGTAGCTCAGTGGCGGAGTATGTGCTTAGCACATACAAGGCTCTTGGGTTTGATCTTCGGCACCAGTGAGTACATACACACATATATACGCACACATACATACACAAATACACTAAATTAGAAGCAGAAATATCACTCTTCGTGATATTCAGTATTTAAATTCCACTTTACAAGATAACACTTTGCAATCAAACTATGAATAGAGAGTTCTTGTTCTCCATAATCTCTATAATTTTTCAAAATATAAGCCAGACGTGGTGGCACATGCCTGTAATCCCAGCACTCAAGAAGCTGAGGCAGAAGAATTCCCACAAGTGTGAGTTGCTATGCCTGAGTTCAAGGCCAGTCTACACTTCAAAGAAAGATTGTCTCAAAAACAAACAAAACAAAACCAAAATACACACAGCAAGACATGATAGTTGTTTCTCTGTTTACCTAGAAGAAATTCCTATGAGCCAGAGAGGTAGAGACTTTAGGCAAACTCATTGGCCTCCTCTTTCACAGAGGATGAAAAAGAACCATCAAATCTCCAAGGGACTGATGGCCAGTCAGCTCTCCATTTTCAGAATCATTCTCAGAAAAGAGCAGCACCCACAATGGAACGAACACTACACTGAGAACAGAAGTTCTGAGTCCTCGTCATGAACTTACTGCCTCAACTCCCTGAGCCGACCCTGTCTCCCTGACCTTCAGCATTTCAGCTCAACAGAGGAGACATCAAAGTCCCCACCAGCATCAAACACATTGGAATTTAAGGACGTGTCCACTAGGCAAACATGACTGATGGCCCCATCCAGCCCCAGCTTGGAGTGACAAAGTCTGATTTTAAATATTTGAATTACCTGGAATAATGAATAGGTTCTTTTTCCTCTTGCACATTCATATTCACACTTGCACCGATTACAGCCCCCAATTAGGATTCATTAAGAATAGAAAAGGCTTTCTTCCTGATTTAGTGAAAAGACCATTTTTTAATGTAATTCAGGTCAAAGTTGCCTTTTCTGTGTTGCGTGAAATTATGTAACTAACAGCAGAAACAGGATTACAGCTCGGCACAAGAGCATTTCTCAGCTTGGACAGGTGTGGTTGTCAGAGGCTGTGTGGTTGATGTCTCCCAGTGAGCTGTGTCTACCCTGCAGCCCCATCGAGGGCAGAACAAGATTAGCACCCGTCTCAGGCAGTGCAGTCATCCTGGGGGAAGCCCTGCCAATCGCCCTGCTCGGCCTGATTTCCATGAATTGCTTAATAATGGCTAAGTGGATTTTGAGAAATTGGATTTTCCCTACTGCTCCTCGGGCAGGAACCAAAAACAGGAAAAGCTTTGAATATGGTTAACAGGACTCTTTCCTCAGCCCATTTCCTGGAGTTGCGTCAGGCTCAAAGGCTAGATCTGCTCCTTTGTTTTCCTTTAACACCATCTTCCAAGGAACACTTCTGAATAATAGACTCTTCTATGAGTCTCTGATTTAAGTAGCGACTATTGATTGACTAGTTAGAACTTCTGCGCTTTATGAATTGTTGTCTAGAGGTGAAGAAATAAGGAAATCAATGCTCTTATTTGTGTTTATAGTTGGACTCCAGAGCGAATTGGATTTTCAAATGTCGGAGACAAAAGGATATTTTCGAAGCCCATTAGTTAAGAGATAGGATTTTAAAAGAGCTAATCATATGAAGGCAAATATTGCTCACAATATTCCTAAACATGTCGAAGCCCATGATTAACGTGGAGAGGCCACCTCAGCCGCTGCCCAAGACTATCAGTAAGACAGAAGTCGCCACCTCCATGGCTACTTCCTGGCAGGTCATCTGATAAAGGAGGAGCCAGTGCCTGGAGTCACGTGAACCGGCTTTCTCCTGTCTGTGTGGCCCCGAACACAGTCCATTTCCCACACCATGGGCTATTGCACTTCTTTTTCCTGGGACTTCAAGGTGGATTAAGTGAGACAATGAGTAATGTGTTGTCTGGCTTACAGAATGCATCATAATAAATGGCATTTGGCATAGCACTGTTATGATTAGCAATAGTGCATACTGTGCTGATAGAGCCAACTTTAGAAATCTATTCTCTGAGGCCCATCACTTCCTGGCCTGCGCCCACATCCCTCCTCTCTTTCCACTTCTTGGCTTAAAGTATCTAGAGCTGGTATGACCAAATCAAGACTCCCACTTCTCTTACTCAGACCTTTCATGTTAACGGAATACACTTCTGCTCTTCCACCATCCAGATTCCACTCCTGGAACTCTTCATACATATTCCATTGTTCAGGCTCAGTAAACAATACTCCATTGTGTGGCTCCAGGATACACTGAGCTGGAGAAACAGTCTCAGAAGCAATGTCTCTCCAATCTTCCATGGGGCATTGTTCTCAGGCTGAGAAGTCTTCCTCTTCTGAAGTACAGGCAAAGGCTTTCATTATGGTTCCTTTACATACCTAAAGACCAGATCCACTAAGGAGGGCTCTGTTGGCTTCAGACTTCTAACAGCAATTTCAATAACCAAGGAAGATGCAAATCACACCACTAAGGGAGAGATTGAGAATTAAACACCTCACCACCTCATCCAGAGGTGGAGAACTTTGTCTCAGTAGATGGTGTGTTTTCTGGGTTCTTCCACTTTTCTGTAAAGGTCATTTCCTGTCTTTCTGAAGTTGCCTGTCACTTCTTCTCCAGTGTGAAGAAGATATTTACGCTTTAACCATCTGACTCTTTCTTTGACTTCAGATTTGTGTGTCTCTTATGGACTGATCAGTATGTGAAGTCCAGCTCAGAATGTCCAGCAGCCACCTTGCTCTTATCCAGAAAGTCCTGTCATGTGGCTAGAACTCTCCTATCTTCCTGCTGCTCATGTAGACTCGGCCAAACTTGTTCTCTCCCTCAGTCAAGGAGTCCCAGATGGGTATCCAATGGGAATTACATGGGGGAGAAAGCAGGATGTGGGTAGAAGACAAAAGTAAACAAGTTTGCATAATTAAAGGTTGTCTCCCTTAATTGCCATTATAATCAAAGGTGGAAAGCTTGCCAAATGAAGTTAGAAGAGCTCCAGAAATGTAGGAAATTATAGGTCCACCTCCCCACCTTCTGCTAAAATACCCAGTGAGTCTTTATTTTTCTCTCTAAGATAAATGCCCTTACTGTGCTCACCAGTAGTTTCTTCTGGGTGATAGGATTTAGCTTTTGAGATCAAAAGGTTTTCTGTTCCATCATGCTTTCACTGACTTGAGCAGACAACACCTGTCCTTTACGAAGTGAGATGACTCTTTTGACCATGGACACACCCTGACACATTTCCAATCATTATGAAAATCTTGAATGATTTTTCATTCTCCTGGAGCTTGCTGTGTATCTGCCACCAGGAAATAAAGTGCTTGGTGAAAGACAAATCCAACTGCAGACAAGTTACTATTTTTTGGAAGCATAACAATTTATTGTTGATAGAGTTTGCCACAGCAGACTCTGTAGATCTCTGGAACTTTGGACAGAAAAGACTGATCAAAAACTATGGTGAAGTTTGTACAAGACATAGTGCCATTGATCCCCTTTAACTAGAGCACACTTTTCTCACAGTTTTTGGCAATTCATCTTTTACTGTAATAAAATCTAACTGCTCACCATATTGTTGTAAAATATATTCCTTAAGTTAAAGGAACTAAAATATAAAATTCCATTAATATTCTCTATTAATTTTTTTCAACATTATGTTAGTTAAACAATTAAATTTGTCCCAGGAAGGGAGGAAAGGATGGGCCTTTTGTGGTATTACTTTCTAAAATCATCATCAAATCTGACAAAATATCTGCTCAATGTTTGATTTCAGTCAGAAGCGAAGGCTTCCTTGCGTCACTGCCTACCACAGTCGGCTTTCCAGAGTTTAACTCCATTTAAAATAATCTTATCTTACAAGGGAATGCGACAGCTCTAAGTGGAATAAAGACAATTTCTTGAGTCAAAGCAGTAGTTACTTCCATTTTAAATTAAAGTAGCCCATTCAGTAGTAAAGATCAGAGAAAATTTAAATTATGAGGAAAATAATTTCCACTAGAGCTGAAATGAGCTAATGGGAGAAAATATGAAAACAAGATGAACATGAATACTTTTATGAATTAAAAAAAATAAGGAATGAAAAACACCGATAGCAAGCCCTTTGCAGGTCTAACATGTCTTGTCTCTGGACGCTAAGCATTTGGACACACAGGAAGACAGCAGAGGAAGCGCACACTCCCTGTAACCTTTAGCAAAGGGAAATAGGATCCATGAGGAAAATTAAAATTCAGGGATCTTTTTTCTCTGCTTCCCTCCTCGCTCTTCACCATTCTTCTGAGAGCTGAGTTTTCTTTGAAGACGTTTTCTCTCAGTGGGTTTTGCGCACTCGTTGCTCCCTGGAGCACGGAGCAGGACACGCCTGGAGTGCGGGCCAAGATGGAAATGTGTGTGTGTTTTGGAAGGACACACTGCTTTCCTGCTCTGCCGCATTCTTCACCCTGCTGTGGCGCTTAGGACGAGGGCAGACAGGGGTTGAGAAGGCAGGAAGACACTCCTGCCAGTCCTGCAAAGCGTCCTCTGGAAGCTTCCCCAGTTTAGCCCCTGTGCCAAGCTCCTCAGAGCACGGATAGGGCATCCGGAAGCTCCGCGCTCACTGGCTGCTCCCGGCAGAGGTGGTCGCCTGCGAAGAATTCAGTCTTTGTCTGGTGTTTTCTCTCCTACGCCAAGACACACACTTGTGGCTGTGTATTTGCCTACAAACCTGAAACTCCGGGACAATCTTAATTCTAACTTAAAAGAAACAGAAATCTGCTTTTCTTAAAATAAAACAGAAAAGAAAAAAAAAACCCACCTCAGAGTGTTCACTAAGACTACCGGGTATATATATCTTCAAGGCAAAGAAAACGAGAGTCAAGAAAATAGTTCTCAGAGCAAAAGTAAATCTGTCTCTGAGCCTCCTGCTCACACTGCACACACAGTGTCCGTTACTGTGTGTCCTCTCATTCCACAGAGGCAGCTGGTGATGACAGGCCCCGCATCAAGCGCCGCATCAGACTAACCGTGGGAACGTCATTTAACTTCTCTGGCCCTCAGTTTCCTCATCTGTAAAATGGGAATTAAATCATGTGTCCTGGCACACCGTCCAACGAGGGCACCTCATGGGTGATTAGTCCTAACCAATTAGCATTAAGAGACATGGAGGAGAAAGGAGCATATTGGCAGTGAGGAGGAGAGTATGTTTTAAGATTACTTGTTGTTCACATGTTTGAATTTTAGAATGGGCGGTTATGTTCCTCAGCTCACTGAGGAACGGGATGCAGCCTGATCCTCCAAGCAGGATCAGGGAGGAGGGGACACAGGCCAGGTGAAGAGCCAGGTGAGAACTCGGTCTGGGCCTTGTTATGACTCTCAGAACTGCTGAGGGCATCCCTCAGTTCCTCCTGTCTGTGGAAGGTTGCTCTCTCCCCAGACAAAGGTGATCACGGGACAAGAGGGTTAACTTGAGGTGTCAAACCAGCAAGCCAGTAAAGCATCAGGGAGGAGCAGGCTCAGCTGGCCTGAGGGCGGGGCCGGCGGAGGCAGGCGGGGCCGGCGGAGGCGGGCGGGGCCGGCAAAGGTGGGCGGGGCCGGCGGAGGCGGGCGGGGCCGGCGGAGGCGGGCGGGGCCGGCGGAGGCGGGCGGGGCCGGCGGAGGCAGGCGGGGCCAGCTCAGCCCTCAGATGAGGAATCACACCTCCAGCCACCGGTCCTTGGCCGCTGGAGTTGGGCTACAAGCACACTTCCCAGCTTTGCGGGAAAACGTGGAGCTTTTCATCCCACATCGTCACGTAAACCAGTCCCACGCGATAGATCCCTCTCTGTGAGTCTCCGGACATCCCTCCACCCCAAAATTCCTGCATTAAAGTTCTGCCCTTAGGCGATGGTTCAAAGAGATGGGGTTTTGGAAGGTGATTACACTGTGAAGGTCCAGTCCCTACGAATGCGATCAGGGACCTTGTAAGAGACCCCTGGAGAGCTTCCCTACCCTTCCACCATGCTGGGAACCAGAAACAAGAAAAGAGGTTCCCTACAAGCCAAGAAGGAGGTCTCACTAACAGCAGCTTTGCCAGGATGACGACCCTGGACCATCCTACCTTCAGAACTTCGAGAACTAACTCCTCACTGTTTCTGGACCAGCCACGGTGTGGCGTCTATGTTTGCAGCCCAAACTGGCTCCAACAGAATCCTGTTGGAGAATCCCGACTTAATACAGGGAAACCCACTAGGGTGAGGACCAGGCTCATGACACTCAGCCCCTGCCTCAGGTGGCCTGTGACTTGGCTGCAGCAAGCCCGGCTTCATCATGCAGAGAGTGACTCTAGCGGGG
Organism: Petromus typicus; assembly: GCA_004026965.1. Lineage (NCBI taxonomy): Eukaryota > Metazoa > Chordata > Mammalia > Rodentia > Petromuridae > Petromus > Petromus typicus. The sequence goes on along the minus strand of PVIR01012916.1, from coordinate 29,657 downwards.
TCAGGGGCAGGCTGTTTTGCTCCGAGGGTTAGCAAATGGTGAACTTTCAATTAATATTACTCCCTATCTATTAAAACTATCCCTTCTCGCTCAACTTCCAAAGGTAAAAAATTAAGCACTTTGATGTTTCCAGAATAAAGTGAGGTCAAGAATCCTGCTCCCATGGGGCCGGAGAGTTAGCTCAGTGGTTCCGGCGCCTGTCTTGCAAGCGCAAGAGCCCGGGTTCGATTCCCCAGTAACCACATACAATACTGGGTGTGGAGACCCACACCCAGCAGCAACCAGTACCACATACCACAGTGCCGGGCGTGGTGGCTCACGCCTGTAATCCCAGCACTCGGGAGGCAGAGGCAGGAGGATTGCTGTGATGTGAGTTTGAGGCTGAGCTCAGGGCCAGCCTGAACCACAAAAGTGAGACCCTGTCTCAAAAAAAAAAAGATTAAAAAGAATCCTGCTCCCTCTTCCCGGACTTGCCATGGCCGAAGCCGGATGGGGAGCATCGATGTCGAACAGAGAGAAGTTCGCTGCCTAGTGCGGAGTCTGACCAGGCGGAGAGCTCCCAGCTCTGTCCGCTCCCTGCTCCTTCGAATCTCGCTCTGAAGCTCTCTGCCAGCTCCTCTTTTTCTGTGCCTAAGAGGTCCTGTGGCTGGTAATACCTGGACGCACTTCAAAGTGAGAGGAGGCACCGCACCCGGAAGCCAGTGGCCACCGTCATTTCAAAGTAGCCAGGAGAAACAGCGAGGGGAAGGATAATAATGTGAGTCAGGTAGCGCTCCTGCCTTATCAGTCCCCACAGATGCAAACACGCGCCGACAAACGCTGCACCAGAGGGTGGGATAAAAGAGGAATTAGAAAATAACTCCCTTCAGGAGATAGTGGGCTTCCAAATTTGATATGCAATTGTAATATAGATAACATGGAAAAACAGATAATAAATACAGCTTTTAATTCAAATATGACCTTCAAAGAGCTTTTTCCTTAGGAAAACAAATGAAAAGCCCCCAAACCTTTGCAACAGCTGATCTGAACAATAAGCGTCGCTCCTCATCCCCCCAACCAGGGTACAGAGTACATCACAGACCAGCTTCACAACAATGGCTGTGCCGTGAGCGTTTATCACATTTTATCTCATATTCTGAAGTTCTTTATCACAGTGAAAGATACGCTTCCTTTGCCACATTTTATCTCATTCCAAAGGTATCTTATCATTATTCATGGGGTGAGCCTATGAGTCTTTCTAAATGACAGCCCAGAACAGCGTATGATAAACTGGACGCGGCTTCCACGCTGATCAGCGCGTGAGGTATGGCGGATGTGCCCAGCTCGAAAACTCAGCCTCGCTTGGCCGAAGCGTCAGGACCGTTTGTAAAGTGTTCGGGAGTGATGCGTCTCAGGGACCAGCGACACTGCTAGAGATGAAGCGCATCGAGCCGCACCAGGTCAGCAGGCCCCGGGTTCCTGGCCTGAGTGGCTCCCAGCTGCGGCCAAGTGGATGCCGCCTGTTGTCCTTGAGACGCGAAGGAGGCTCTGTGCTAAACTCTTCTGCCCGAAAGCCGTATTTCACGGGTGCCAGAGCAATTTAATTGCACTGAACTGTGTGTGTTGGCCTCTTAAGAATCAAGGAGGCTCTTCCTACCGTGACATTGTTTCCGCTGCCTGACACAGACGGACATCGTGCCCAGACCGAGCCTCACCGCGGCATCTTCACGCCCCACCGACCCCTTCTCCCTGCGCTGAGCCTTCCAGCGCCACCCCGCGGTAGACCTCTGTCTCATAGAGAAAGTTCTCTATGGGATGAGAGGGCAGAACGTGCCGCTTGCTTTCTCAGACAAGCATTCCAACTGCCCAGATGCTTTACTAATTTCTACCAGTACCAGAAAATACAGATTTCTGAGCAGAAGTATGCTAATGGTCTGGTTAAGAAAGATTGTTCTATAAAGGAGTGAAATTCCATTGAATAGAGTATAACGAAACACACGTGCTCTCATTTCTGAGTTAAAATATGAAAGACATGTTCAGATTAGTACAATTTTAGAATGGGATTTTTCTATTTAAAATAGAAAAATCATAAACTTGATCTGTAAAAAGTAATAAGAATCCAATCCTATAGTGAGCATATTAACTAATGCAAAAACAGAGGAAGGGAAACTTCCAGAACACTTCCTGCTCTGATCAGGCAAGTGCTTACAAACCAGGTGCAAAACCAGCCAGAAGTTATGATGTTACAGGCGACCTGTGAGTCAGGTCAGTGACCCCAATAGACTCTCTGATCCTTTCGGCTGGACAGAGGAACTGCAATTCACAAGCAATTGAGCGGAAATTATTTCCTCTCTGGGGCAGTTGAACTAGCATAACAAAATCAAGAACGCTGTGACCCAGTTGACTTAGTTGTTTCAAAAACAATGCTAATGATGTCAGGGCTACAAGGTCAAACCCCATATGGGCTCATTGTCTTTGGAGAGGGACAGATAGTATTCCAAGACCAGGGTGACTTCAGAAGCAAATATCTGGTTCAGTAGGGACCCAGCACCAAGACTCCAACACACGCACAAGAACTCCTACAATCAGCCCCGGGCAATCGCCTCTCAAGATGGGTTCTGTCTTCCTAATCATGCTAAGTCTGATCCCCCAAAAGCAAAACACAAGAGTGACTCTGTCTTCCTAGAACACAAAAAGACAGAGACATGGTCTAATTTTTACCTTATGTTACCAAAGAGATCAGAGAAGCAGTAATTGTGAATTCAGGGCCAGATGGATGATTGCTTTAAGAAAAGAAAGTCTTGGGCCGGTGAGTTAGCTCAGTGGTTCCGGCGCCTGTCTTGCAAGCGCCAAGGACCCAGGTTCGATCCCCAGTAACCACATACAATACTGGGCATGGAGACTCACCCCAGCAGCAACCAGTACCACATACAACAGTGCCAGGCGTGGTGGCTCACGGCTGTAATCCCAGCACTCGGGAGGCAGAGGCAGGAGGATTGCTGTGATGTGAGTTTGAGGCTGAGCTCAGGGCCAGCCTGAACCATAAAGGTGAGACCTTGTCTCAAAAAAAAAAAAAAAAAAAGAAAAGAAGGTCTTTCAAAAATAAAAATATGATACGCTGATCACAAATGACCATATAGCAATTAGAATAATCAGAAAAAGGGCATATGACAGCAAAAGGAGATCTCAAAATATGATAGCCTCTCATCGGTGTTCCCAATGCTCATTAACACCCCAGGAGTCTCTTCCCTCAAATCCAAACTGTAACACAGTCTACACGCAGTTCTACTTTTAAACTGTCAAGTTCAACAAAACAAGAGATACAGTCTGTCCTCTTGAAGATGGTGTCCTCTCAGCGCAAGGTGCTGTCATACAATACGCACTTGGCCGGGTATGACTCGGCACTCAGTCTTCAGGTAATATCATATGTTTTCAGCTTTGACATTCTACTAATTAAAGATTTAGCTCCCACTTCCACAGAGAAGTCTGGTGAGGTGGCACTGTGGGGACAAGTTATTCTAACGGAAGCTGCATCAAAGAGCTGATGGGTGAAGGTCACCCACCAGCTCACACTTCCACCCTTTCCCGGGAAGGTGCTCAGATTCTGTCTCCCTGACAGGCAGTAGTAGGTGCCAGGTACAACCTCCAGTTCCATTTTAGAGAGAGACCATGGAGAGGAACGCATGAGCTGATTAATGCAGCTGATCAACCACTGAATCAAGCGCTGAGGTGGGTTCTCAATACAAGTGTACCTTTAAGCCAGCCCTCACCTGCAGGAGGCCTCTCCTATCAAGGTAAAGTGAAGCTGATGGAGAGATGAGAAGAGGCCATAGATACAAGGAATTTGATAGGTGATACTGAGAACTCTGTTTTACATTTCTATAAAGAAGTCAATAATTTGCCCAGGTGTGGTGGCACATGCTTACAGTCCCAGCTCTTGGGAGGCTACAGCAGGAGGATTGCCACAAGTTTGCGGCCAGGTTGGACTACATAGTCCACATACTACATACAGCTCAAAAATAAAACACATAATAATATTAGTATTATAATTGCTTTCATTTCCCTAAAGGATTACTCCCTGTCCTAAGACCTACAGGCAAAGGCTCTGATATCTTTTCATAACTTTTCTAATGAAAGTTCATGACCTTCGGAAAAACTTCTCACCATATGGCCCTTTAATTATGCCAGTCAGAAACTGGTTAAGGAGAAAACCATTCCCACCTTGTATACAGGCAGATTTTTTTCAGGTAAAATGTCATCCCAACCAAAAGGAAAATCCACTCATGTGCATACTCTTATAAGTAAAAAATGTAATTTGATAAAAAATTACTGACATTGTTTTTCTTGACACTATATCTGTAGTTCTTACTAACTGGTGAGGAGAAAATGAAAAGATTAGCAGATGAAAAAACAGTGCTGGTAAGTCAGAGGAACTAAGCAAGCAACTTGAAGAGCAAAAGAAAGACCTGCAGTGAATGAGCAGAATAGGCCTGCGCCGGAGATTTCTCTGGACCTTCAGAGGATTCGCTCTGCTCATCCTGGAGTCTGTCGGCTGCAGCCCCTGATGGAGAACGAGTGCAGTGAAGGACTCAGGTTCAGGCCTGGGAGCTCCGAGGGGACCTTCCTCCTGTCTTTCTTACCCCAGTGCTGTGTCTGCCCGACTCCCTCAGCAGTCCTCCCGCCCGCCACACCCCTGGGACCATGGGACTGCAGGACGGTTCGCCCAGGGTCCCACATCTGCACAAGGGAATCTCTTCATTTCCAGCCATTCTCCTGACCAGCCGAATACACCGTAATTGATCTGCTCTCCTTTCTATCCAGCAGTCAGTTGTCTGTTCATGGAAACTTATCAAATTTTCAGAGCAGACAGTAAAGTAATTGACACAAGAGCCTGTCACATGAGATAAAGTAAGTGGTTAATGTCACACAGTTCTAAACACCTCATAGTACCCAACACAGGACCTTGTAGAGTGACCAATAAATATTTCAGTGATTAATACGTGTGTATGTGTATTATATATGTTTTAGAGGTATTTTGTCAAATAGGCAAAACTGCATTACTTAGCCACAAAAATGAGAGATTATGATTAGATAATCTTTAAATTCCTTTTGAACTTTACTGGTCTATGATTTTTATTCATTACTTTGCAATTAAATGTTACATTAGCATTTATGTATGCACAATCTATATGGGAAAACATCTTTCTGACTAATTCATAGAGGAAGGCAAAAAAACTCCTGGAAAGATGTTTGAAGATTCTGGGGGGCAGGTTTGTTGTTGTTTATTTGGTTTTAATTTTTTGACACTTCCTGTGCTGTCTGATTCAAATTGGTAAGTTAATTACATATCCTCTCTCTTCATTGATGTTAGTACTTTAAAATAATAAAACTATATTTCTTTAGAATGTAATCAATGATTCCCTGCCTTGATTTACTGAAAATAATTCCACTGCGCCTAGTTAGTTGCAAAGTCAGAGTACATTCATTGATTTATTTCTCTGGATCACAACTTTTAAAAACCTTAGAGGCGTAAAACCCCAGGCCACCCTCCTGCACTGATGTTGAACTCACTGCCTACCTGTTACTTGCCAAGTTTAGCCTCCTCATAGGAAATTTCATAGGTATCAGCTAAGAGGCTCTTACAGACTGTGGCCTCTGTGCTAAATTTTAAAATCTATAGTCCAGGGTACAGGTCCAAGAAATAAGCAGAATTATACAAGCAAGTGTGGCTGGCTGGTCACGTGACAGAGCAGAGCCAAACCATCCACTAACCTCCAGCAAATTTCTCAAAAAAAAAAAAAAACTGTCCCAGACAAAACTTAATGAAGTGGTAGCTTCAAGCCAGATGCAGTAGTTTTGGGGCTGGGGCCATAGCTCCATGGTGAAGGTTTGCTTGGTCTGCACAAAGCCCAGGGCTCCCCCTACGCACTGGGAGAAAAGAACAGTAATACCTCTGTCAAGGAACAAACACTTCTGCAGGAGGAACTGGCCAACTCAAAGGGAAGAAGCAAGAAAAAGCATACTGTTGGAGAACACCTGTAAGTGCTGCAGAGAGAGAACAAGGTTATGGGCTAGGAAAGGAGTGGAAATGGAAAAAGAAGAGAAAGAAGAGAGAGAAGAAAGGACTGACAGACAGACTGACAGAGAAATGGGCAGTGACAAAATCTCCTTGAACATATGTGCCTTCGGTCTCAGGTCGCTCCTTCTGCCCAGTGTCACACCTCACATGCATGCATGACCATCTTTGGCATCCCTCCAGCACCCACTATGACTAGGAACTTTGCTTCTTGCCTTCAGACTCACTTTAGGCTCTACTACCAAGTCTCGAGCAAACTAGGTTTCTCACCTCAGGATGTGAAGCCCCCATTTCTCTGCAGCCTCTGTCATTGTATTTCCTCTCTGGAAATCTTTCCACGTCACAATTCCTGCCTCTAATGCTAGCCCTGCTATTGCCCACTCCTCCCCAACGACCACTTGCGTCTCATAAATCCTCATGGGCTCTGTGTCGGACTTCTCTTGCGACGGTCACCTGTTTCTATCTTAATCACATTCCCTCATGCCACCCTCGACTGTCACCTGAGATTCCTACAGGTTGAATCCTTGTCTTCTCACCTGGAGCCCGTGGCAAGCGGTGCCTGTGGCTGAGTTAGTGACATGTCATGGGACAAATGTAAGCATTTGCTAACAAGAGTTGATTTTTCCTTTTCTCGCGGCACCTAGAACTGAGGTCTCAAGTTGGCAACCAGAGGCTGAGCCTGGCCCACAGATGTGTTATGTTGAATCCACAGTTATTTTTTTAATTGAGTCAACATTTTTAATGGAATTTTTTACACAAAATGCCAGATTTTCAGCTTCACTATAAAAACAGACTGTGCCGTCACCACGGAGCCACTATTCGCATCTGGCAGAATATGAGGGGCGCCGGGGCCTGATTGCGCCTGCGCACTGGGCGTTTCCTCCTAGGTCAACCCGTCCCTGTGGGCCTGTGTCCAGCCTGACCCGTGTGACTTGAGGGGTCCCTGTGGGCCTGCGGGTCCTCGCGGGGCGTGTGCGGGAGGTTTCTTCCCAAGGAGGGTCCTGGGATCAAACCGAGAGGCACTTGAGTGGGATCGGGGTGTCTCTGAGCTGTTTGGTGTCTGAGCTCGTCCTATCACCACACGGGCGCTGCTTTCCCATCCTCACAGTGCGCCAGCCCCTTACGCAGCTGGGGCTCAATATGTTCTGAATGTTAATGAATTAAGAATGATAATATCTCCCCCATAGGTGTGACCTCTCTGTATCAAGAGTGCTATTATGTACTGGCCCGTGAATGCGCACACGAGCGCACGCGCGCACACACACCAAGGTCAATGTCACAAATCAGTCAGAGCTCACTTTCTACCTAGGTCCAAATAAATCCTCAGAAGTCATATCCAAACAGCACACTAGAAGTCGCCTCCACTGGTTCAGAGCTGACAGCGAAGCCAGAAGCAGCACCCTGCACACTGCCCAGCGCACAGAGGCCCTCCCCATGCCCGCCCTCCCCAGGCCGCACCCTGGCAGCGCGCATGATGCACCCACCTCCCCTCTCCTGTCACTGCAGCAACGGGGTGTGGACGGAAGCGCCGCGATCCCTGTCACTTAGGAGATGAGAAAATCGATCCCACGCGTTTGTCACCTGCCCCACACCAAGTAAGGTGAAGGCCTTCGAGATCATCTGCATCCTGCCAGGAGCGTCAAAACCTGCTTCCTTCCAGAGAGGAGGAAGGGTGACTCCAGGAGCAGCATCCGGGAAGGAGTTGAGTCTTTCATGGATTCTTAAGGAGGGAGGGATATAGATACGAAGGGCCTCTCACCCATCCAAAGGCGAAGTTTCCCCGCCTCTTCCGGGTTGCATAGGGCACCAACAGCGGCGCTGAGGACGCTCTAGTTGCTTCCATTTAACAGAAATAAGCGTATGAGACAGGGAAGACGGGTGCAAAGCGCTCAATGAAAGGCTAACGGGACTTCGGTTGTGTCCGCGATGAGCATACGAAAAGGACAGGAAAGCAGACGTGGACTCAAGAAGATAACATCGCCATGAATATCGTGCTCACCTTGTGATCCAGTCATTGCAAATGTTCCCAGAGAGTTTGGGGGGCTTGAGAGCCCCCTGTGCCTATAAGGCTCCTCCATTTCTACTATCCTGTGCTTCCCTGTCAAGGTCATGTCAGTGGGAAAGGCTGGAGCCCAATTAGCTGCCCACTTTCCTCCCCATGCTAAGCCCTGCCAGATAATATTTGCACTTTAGCAGAGAATATCAATATGTCAGGGCAAATATGCGGTGTGGCAAATTTAACCAACATGTGATGCTGGAGCCATAGAAATGCTTCCAGCGGAGTGGTCCCTGTGCTCACACTGGAACTCCTGACAAGGACTTCTCAACCTCTGTCTTGCCAAAGAAGCTCCGTGAAATGCCCCAACACGTCTCTTTTGCAAAACCACAAAGAATTTAGCTAAATCTAGTTCATAATCTTCATGATCTATGGCTTTTGGGATCTGGAGTTAACTAGTAACCCACCTATAGGATCTGTGCTTTGCCTCCCTAACTTCTGAGTACAGGAGCGAGATCCAGCAACTGGGTGTGTTGTGCAGGGCTGGGAGCATCAGAGAATGCATGTACCTGCAGGGCCTGGGTCCTGATTAGTGAAGCAGGCCAGGGTCTCTCAGCAGACTGTTCTGGACTCCGGAGGGGTTGAGCCAGAGCCAACAAAGGGCAAAGGACTGGCAGGACCCATGAGTCACCAGGCACTTAGAGGTTAGCATGTGGCAGTATGGGCAGGAGTGTAGCTCCACGGTACAGTGCTCGCCTGACACACCTGGGTTTGACCCCCAGCACAACCAAGAGGAGAAGAGAGATGGAAGCTGGCCTGGAAAACAGCTCGACCTGACAGGGATCCCACACCAATGCCCTGGGGAGCCAAGGTGGTCTGCACCTGAGGTCAGCCCTGCACAGCTTCTCCGTGCTTCCTGCTGGGCCGGGAGCCAAACCCACAGACACTGTGACCCAGGGCTTAAAGGGGGAGCAGCCAGGAATAAGCCCCAGGGAGAAAAGAGGAAGTGACGACCCAACTACCATTCAGACCCGTGTTGATGGGGATACCATCCACAGATTCCAGGACCTTTGCAGATTCTGACTTACTATGGCACCCAAGATCCCCAGAAGTAGTGGAGGAGATGGTAAACAGTCACTGGCATGTACTTCATATGTTCTGACTGATGTACACACCATTTCCAGAGAGGGTGTCATATCCACACACGCGCACACAGAGATGTACACACACACCAGCATCTATATATTTTTACTTCTTTTGGCATTCTAAGCCAACATATGGCTCAGCTAGGTAGCTCAGCAGGAACACAAATCGAGGAAAAACTAAAACAGAACATTCTTGTGCATCAGAATCTCACAAAGCTCCTCTTGTTTCAGTCCAACTCCTCACTAGCGTATCATCCTCAACCTCTGCTAGGTTTCCTAAAGAGGTAGAGCAAGCATGCATTCCCACAGAGCAATATTCCTCTACTTCCTATGTGGCCACCATGTCCAAAGCACAGCATGCAGAGCTGCCTGATAAATGCCTTTTAATATTTCTGGTGTGATCCCGGAATTACTCCGTCCATGTAGGAAGAGCCAATATCCCCGCTGGTATTCTCAGATGCACAGAAGTCTTTAGCAGTGGAGGCTGAATCTATAGACTGCATTAAAGCATCTATTTCCACTTTAGTAGTTAAGCAAATCACTTTGTTCAAAGGCGTACCATAACTAAAAAATAAAGAAAAAATGTACTTGTGGAAAAAATTCTAAAAATGATGATTAATGAATATACTTAACAGGGTATTGCTTACATTTATCTCTGTCATAAAGTTGCCTTGATAGCTTCTGGAGACCTTTATCTGTATTAATTTTGATAGAGATTATCATGAGAAGTGGGTCTGGAGATATCCCCTTTCGTGTCCTAGGACTGCTCAGTAGCTTCCCTGGGAGAGCATCCCGGACCTTACTGAGGGGCGGGTCCCCCTGCCATGAAGGCACAGAGGACTGGAAAATATGGCCTCTCTGAACAGAAAATCCCACTGTTCTTCCAATCCCATGTCCAGGGCAGGATCAATGTCTATTTCCAAGAGTCAGGCTTGGGTAATAACTCAATATTAAATGCTTGGCTTGGTGGATTTCTTTGTAATCAGCTGTATTATACAATCTATATCCTATTTTCAAGAATTCAGAGGCAGAATGAAAAAAGAGAACCCCAGACAATCAAACCCTGTCTGAGGAAGAGATGGGAGATTTGCTCTTTATGTGAAGGGGTGAATTTGCTCAGATCCCCCAGGTCCTGGTGCTCCCGGGAGGCTCTGTCAGTGTTTGGCTGAAATAGCACTAGGTGAAAGAGGGCTCTGAGTTGAAGCTGGAAAGCTTGATTTTAATTCTTGATGCATTCAAAGGAAATTTTGGTGTACCATGATTCAATTTCTCATGCATAAGTAATCTTATTGAATAAAATGTTCAAATGAGGTTAATTGGCCCACTTACAATCTATGCGTCTGTGACAGCAAAAAAAAAATAAATAAATAAAAAGAACTGATTGATTGATTGATTAATGGATGGATGGATGGATGGATTGCCAAGAATGGGCTCCAATTTGTAATCTTGCTGCCTCAGCTTCTCTGAGTGCTGGGATTACAGTCTTGTGCCCACACGCGTCTGTCACATCCTCAGTGGCTGGCTTTCGTGACTGCTTCACTATGCTCTGTGGTTGGCGTCTTGACTGAACTTTGGAGCCTTGGAAACCTGCCCCCAGAGGATCACACCTGTCACCATGTTAAGGATCACCACCCTGCTCCATGCAGATCCATTAGTCAGTATGAGCTGGGTGAGAGCAGAAAAAACCTTCCCCTGAAGGAGCTGTCCAAGAGGCGGTGGCCTTCCCCACCCAGACAGCAATGGCTAGCACACCAACCTCTATCTTCCTTGGATAACAACACATTGTGTCACTGTTCAGATTCAGGCCTGTTATGACATATTATCAGTTACTGATATAACTCCCCTGTGATGTCAGCTGCACCAGGTCATGGGATGCCTGGGTATTTGGCTGGACGCAAATCATGATGTTTGTGAGGGCATTGCTGGCTGAGATTAACATCTGAACAGACAGATGGAGTAAAGCAGATTGCTCACGTCATGGGGGTGGGCCTCATGCAAACTGCTGGAAGCCTAGAGAGAAGGAAAGTCTGAACAAGACAGAATTTGCTCCCTCTGCCTTAACAGTGGTTAAAGCAGGACCTTGGTCTTCTTCTGCCTTCAGATTTGGACTTGAATTTATACTATGGACTTTCATTTCCCAGACAAATGTTCTTGAGACTCCTCAGCCTCCACAGTTGCCTGAAACAATTCTTTATCATCATTCTATGTACCTGTCTGTCTGCTTCTCCTGTTGCCTCTGTTTCTCTGGTGGGTCTCATACACCTGTGATAATCCAGTATGGTCAAGGTCATGGGCTCTACTTAATCACCCCAATTGAGGGGCATTTATGATAGATTTAAATGTTTTTACTAATATATGTCTGCAGCATATAATGTTTACATTCATTATGGGAGATAGGTACGTGTACTTCACAGAATGGATAAAGAAAATGTGATACTGATCAAAGATAGACCATGACACTGCCACAAAGAAGGATAAATTTGAGTCATTTGTAGGAAAATGGATCAACCTTGAGACCATATTATTAAGTGAGATAAATTAGGCACACAGCTTGGATAATACATAATTTCTCTTATATGAGAAGTGCAAAGGATAAATAATTTTTTTTAAATAAAAGGAATAGGAACAAGGAGACATATCTTTTGCAAATGGCAGGTTTTTGTGACTATGTCTGAAAGAACTTGGGCACAGCAGGGTTAAATAACATCTACAGCACTTCAGGGTATAAAGAGTTGAATCAGAATTCAAATACAAGGCTGCACGCATGAAACTCAGCTTCTTCCCGTACAGCACCCACTGCATCACTACTGGGTTGCAGTTAGTTCCCTCTAACTTGCTCTCCCTGAATGGAGAAAGAGCCAGAAGAATGGGAAGGAGCAGGAGAAAAGAAAGAGGCAGAAGGGACTCAGAGGTTGGCTTCACTACTTTTTTCATTGCTGAGATAAATACTCAACACTTACAGTAGAAGGAGAAAGTCTTACTTCAGCTCACAGTTTGCAGAAGTTTCCATCCATAGTCAAATGGCTTCAAGGCAAGGCAGCATGGCAAGGGGCACTGCAAGGAGAAACAGTCCATGGTGTAGCAAGAGTAAAGCAGAGAGCAGCAAGCAGCAGAAGCAGCAGCAGGCCTGCCCTTCCTCTTTCCCTTTATATTCCACCTGAGCTGCCACCAGCACCCAGGCTGGAGCTTCCATTTTCTATACTCTTAATCCAGCATCACATCCTTAATCCATATTCACCCACCATGGTCCAGCCACCTTTTATACTCCCACCTATGACTACATGTGGCTTTGAGGGGACATCTAGACACAAGCTGTAACATAAGTGCAAGCTAATTGTACTCAAAATGGCAGCTCAAGGTAAGAAATGCACAGGCCAACTAGAGATCATCAGGACTGTATCTGCCCAGCAAGGCAGGTCCTGGAGAAATAGTATCTGCACCACTAGAAGGGAACAAGGACAGGGCCGGCTGGAAACTGGACAGCAGTGAGTGACGTAGCTCTGATGCAGAGGCAGCCAACTTCTCTGAGACCAGATACTTGTCCTCTGCTCACCTTGCATGTGCCAGTCTGCAGTTGAGTCTGGTCCAAGACCCCACAGGTAATGAAACAGCAAACAGCTGACGGGCTGGTGCAGGAAGGAACCAAGAGCAGACCCTCGGCTCTGGCACGGGCTTCTCCTGACAGGTGGCTGGAGAAGAACATGTTCCCAACCCAACAGAGCTGGATGGAAATAGCGAAGATGAAAAACAGTCTCCGTGCCACCGGTGGACTCTGCACAGGCAGCGGAAGCAGCCAGGGATCTGCACATGGCTGGCTGGGTCTTCCCAGCAGAGACCTGACAGAAACATCAGTGGCAGCTCCCTGAAAGCAGTGGGATTCTGGATCCAGAGCGAATCTACCTCAGAGGAATAGTCATTGTGAGACTCATCCCAACACGCTTCTGAAAACTGTCCCTGTGCTATGCTCAGCATGTGTTTCCGTCTCTGAGCAGCTCAGTCATTGGGGGTTCCCCCCTTTTATAGAGGAAGAGTAGGGGTTCAGTGTGGGTTACTCATCCACTCTAAACAGAAACACATTCTCCTGTCACACTCATGGCCCAGAATGGAACAGAACATCTGTCCAAAGTTTGAGTTTGTGCTTTTCCCACTGCAAGCTGTAAAGGAAGGTGTTTTCCAACCAGCGTCAGAATGGGAGATCCAGAGGGAGGGAAAGGGACTCGGCGTGCTGTCTACCCTCTAGGAATGCTCTCTCTCTTTTTCTCTTCTTCTCCTCCTCTTCCTCCTCCTCCTCCTTCTTCTTCTTCATCTTCTTCTCTCCCTATCTTCCTCCTGTCTTGTTCTATATCAATTTTTATAGGCTTCAAAATTATTCCCACTTCTATTTCAAAGTAGACCATATGATTCTATTTTTCTACCAGAAGACACACCTTAAGACATATTTAAATGGCCTACCACTTCAAACAGAAATATAAAATAATTTCTTCACCTTCCTCTTAAGAACAGCTTGCCTGGTGATCATATTCCCTAATTTAACTCTTTTCCAAAGTGGAAATATTTTTCTAGTTGAAAAGTGCCTTATCTTAAAATTTTAGACAATATGGCTTTAATTTCCAGGTTATAAAATTCAGGCTTGATCTAATACATTCCTTAATCATTGCAATTGATTTCTATAATAAGTAGGGAACTTGGGTGAGTTTCTTAGTTTGCATATTTAATCCCTTGATTTTAGGCCAAGGATTATAGGATACATTAATTAAAATATATGTTATTTCTGAACCAGGAAATTCTTTAAAAGTCTTTTCCTCCATACTGTTAACTGAAAGCTAGACTCTTTAGCACTAGTAGTCTATCAGTGGGAAAGAATTCATGGGAAAACTTCATTGTTTTTCACTAACTTTTCTCAATACTTTATTTTTCATTTTAAACATATTTCGCCTTTAATAAATCAGTTTTATGGAACTTAATTTAGGGCACATACACATTAGTCTTTGGTTGTTCTTACATGTACTTTTACTAGTCATACCAGACCAATGCTTCAAAGGGACTCCGAGGGTCTGTTGTGCTTCAGAGAAGTCCATTTATTCAACTGTGATAGCCTCATTCCCAAATGGGCTGCTCCTAACAAGCACAGAAGCTGGAAACAACACCAGGAAAATACCCTGGAAAATGCTTCACAACACTGTAATGGTTCACAGATGGGTTGGGAACCTTCCCTCCACTTTTTATTGTTTGCTGCTTCCTCCCTTCTGTCTGGAGTTTTATTGCTTGCTTTCCTTGTTAGTCTCCTGAATGCCCAAATTAACCCACTGAATCTTTCCAGGCTTCCATGAAGGTCTCTGGCTGACTGAGGGGGTCTAAGGCTTCAAAACTACATTTCCCTGCAACAGGAATGGAAGCAGCTCATAATGGTAGACATGCCCAGGAAGGTAGCTCCAAAGTCTATTTCTGTTGTGATATTAAACTTGCTTTACTTTGTGTAATCCGTGCAGTTAGGATGATGTCCTTGCAGTCCAGAGAAGCTTATCCAGATGAGCTTCATCAGGTGGAATAGCAATCAGGCCGCTGGCAGCTCACGGGCTTAGCAAGGCGGCGGCGTGTTAATGGTTCTGCCTGTTAGCAGCATTCACCGGCTCATGGGGCTGAGAAGGATTATTACCTGACACATGTGTGTTCTTGCTGAACTCAGAAGGTGACAGCTCAAATGCAACCAAAATTAACTGTCTCAGATGTCACTGATGTGGAAATAAAAACCAGCTCAGCCCAAAAGTGGAAGAAAGGGCAAAACCCAGGAAGCGCCGGGCCACCAGCGCTTGGTGGCCAGTCCCACATTCCCAGGAAGCAGCACCTTTGTCTTTGCCCAGTCTTCTTTTCTGTGTCTTTAGGGAGACAACTGTGCCCTCTCTGTGCTCCCTCTGGGGCTGTCAAATATCCCATCCAACCTGCGCTGGACCCAAGCCTGCTCTGGTCAGTCACTCTGACATGTCCTCTTAATGTGGGAAAGAACTGGACAGTAGATTAGGAAACTCTGGGTGCATCTGAGGATGGTCGATGTGGAAGCCAGAAAGTGGAGATCCATGCCAGATGTGGGCAGCCATGACCAACAGGTTTGCAGCCTGCATGAAGGACAGAGGGGAGGAGGAAGGGAGTCTCCCATTTGTCAGAGGAGCTCCAGTCTTTACCATGCTCTTTGGACACTGGGCTCCAGTTCCTTCGGGACTGCAGCAGACTTCTCAGTCTTCTAATGCAGGCTCTTCAGTTCCCTGACACGGCTCCCACAGGTACTCTGAAACGAGCTTCTGAGCCTGCGTGACCTCCCACTGTTCCAGGACACTCCTGTCCTGCAGCACGCAGAGTACACAGTCTCTTTGCCTCTGATCCTGCAAGCCTACGTCATAAACTCCTTATACAATCATACCTACCAGTATTTAATATGGACCCTAACTAAGGTACCAGCCAACCAGAGCCCTTCCTTTAACTCAGAGTCAGTGGGTGATCATGCTGGGTAGGGAAATCTGGAAGTCCACAGAGGCGCTGGCCCTACTCCGTCACTCGGAGGCCTAGATCCAACTCCGCCACACACAGTTGGGCTCTGTGGAAACTACCACCTCCCTCTCACCTGAGCTGACTCAACCTGAGCTCACCTCACTTGAAATAAAAAGGTCCTGAAGAATGAAAGACATGGTTTCATCTCCCTGAGTCTCGGTGTCTTGGTTCCTGCTGTGAGTGGAATCTGTAGTAAACACTGAGAGAAGGTGACCAGGTGGGATGGCAGAGCCTCTGCCTGGCTGCCCGCCCCAGTCCTCTGTGCCCACAGGGCTTCCTCCCGGGAGCCTGGCCCCACCAGGGCCTCCACACTCTGGCCAGCAGGTGAAAGACCCTGGCTGCCTCACTCTCACAAAGCTCAGCAGAACCTGAAATGAGCTGTCTCACATGCAGTTGCAAGATGCTGTATGCAACCATGCCAGGATGAGCGTGGGGCAACCCCAAGGACTGACACCTGTGCCCGGCACTCCTGGCCTTGCCCCACTGCCCCAGGATCCCATCCCATCAGCCAGCAAGGTCCCTAGAATGTCCCTGCAGTGCTAAGTCTGGTGTCCCATAGGATCCATCGGGCATGAGGTAAGTAGATGACTAAATACTTCGAATTACCTCTGTCTGCAGGACCAGGGTTTGTTTACCCATCCACCCCTCCTGTCTGTCACCCTCATTCCTGTTGGGGCTAGAACCCACAGATTTGCAAATTTCCTTCCTCCCTGGGAACATTTGGGTCCTGCCATGAAGGAAAAGATACTGAAGGCCATTTTCCTGCTGCCAATTTGACTCCTATGCACATCACAGGAGAGACTATACTAACACCAGTAGTCACACTTTGGAATATCGTGTGGGTGGCAGCTGAGAGCTTTAGATTCAGAAGACACGGATTCAAGTCCCAGCTCCATCCTTTAAAGTAATGAGCGTAGCCTTGGAAAACTGTAAACCTCTCCCAGCTTCAGGAGCACTCTCTTCAAAGTTAGGGAACAGCTCTTACCTTACAGAGGTGTTAGGCAAACTAAGCTCATTGTAAATCATCAGGGAGCTCTAGCCAAGCAATGGCCTCAGCATGAGCTCACCATCCACCAGCTGACACAGGACCATTGAGTTGATTCTCAGCCATTGTCTCCACAGCCAAGATTCTTCCCTATCCATCTGCTCCTGGAATTGTCCCCGTCCGACCTGACAGTTGCTACCTCCCAGAGGACAGAGGTCTGTCCCATCACAGCATTTCATGCAACTTTCCTGAACACCGAATGAACCCAGAGGTGAAATGTGGCAGAGGTCCCCAACCTTTCAAGCACCAGGGACCAGTTTCATGAACAACGATATTCCCACTGTTTAGACTAACTCCAAAGAGCTCACAGCCTGGGTCACCCCGGTGGTTCACACAGGATTCGAGCTCCTGTGAGAGTTAGATGCTCCACGGCTCTGACAGGAGGCAGAGCTCGGGGCGATGCGGGCCATGCCAGCGGCTGTACAGGGGTGAAGCAACAGTTAGGAATGAAGCTGAGCTCCCCTGCCTGGCTCTCACCTCCTGCCTGACAGACCATGAAACAAACTGGTGCCCTGAAATGTGGTACCCCCTAAGCCACGTCAGGCCTGTGCTCCCAGCCCCCCGCCCCCGGCCCTCAGTGTCTCTGTTGGGAAGAACCGGCGCTGGTGATGTGTCACTTCTCCATTTTCTCACTCCAGTGATGCCCTAGGACTTACTTGAGGAGAACTGCACCGAGACGGACATCACATATGTTCTGAGCTCTGCAGTTCACTCCTGGCCAACTCCGTGCTGTCCCCCGGGGCATTGTGAGTGTATAAAGCAGTCAGTGCTCCCTCCCCGTGGGATGGCTTCCCTCTGCCCACTCGTGGAGGCTGAGCACCACCCTGCAGGACAGGAAGGAGGGACAAGGAGATGAATGCCACCAGAAGTGCCCCCACTAGGAAAGGATTCCCATCCCCTGGCACAAAACTCAGCAGCAGCTGGTCCTTCCCTGGAAATGACACTGGTCTCCAAGAGCTGATAAATTTGGAAAAAAATAGCAGATAGGGGAAACTTCCCTTCTATTAGCGCTGTGACGATGGCCCCTGTCTCCTGAGCTGAGACCGCCCCACCTGGTGTTCAGGGAGCCTCACCCCTCAGCACGGCCCTGGGGTTTGATTTGGTTGGCTTTTGCAGTGCTGGGGATTGAACTCGGATGTGCTGCTCCACTGAGCTACCTCCCCGGCCTTTTTATTCTTTGTTTGGAAACAAGATCTCGGTAAGTGACAAGATCTCACAAATCTCCAATTTGTGATCCTCCCGTCTCAGCTTCCCTTAGGGCTGGGGTTATAGGCATGTGTTTAAGGCCAACAAATATGTTGAAGTGGCTCTGCTCCAGTGACTATCTCAAATCTTGCCTTGGGGAGCTATATAAATACATAAAACTCATCTCTCTTCTCCTGGTTGTTCTCAAGTGGACGTACCAAATCCTGGTTTGGTTTCCACCATTTTGGAAAGAGAGGGGATGAGCATGCTGTGAGGAGAGTCGGAATAACAAAGGAAACGTGAGCAATTTGGTAAAAGAAGAGTGAAAAAAACAAGATAGGTGGAGAGAGAGAGATGTATTCGGAAAGAACCAGTGATCAGTTTTGTGTAAGCAGACACACACAGGCCAGGGCCTCCTTCTGGGCTATGTGTACAAGAACTCACCACCTCCATGCCTGCTCCAGGGGTGCGCAGGGACTGTGGGGAGCTGAACATGGAGACTGAGTTGAAATGTCATCAGAATACTTCACACTGACTTGCCTCCCACGTTGCTTCTGTTGCTTTTATGGCGCGCACACACACACACACACACACACACACACACACACACACCATCCCTGGGATGGCCTCTCTCCCCTCCCTAATCACACACTGCTCCAGGAAGGGACCTTCCCTTCCCATAGGATTGATGTCCACACACCAAGGCGCTGATGATCTGGCCACAGTCTGGTGGGAGGGTGGACTGAGGATTAGGGTGGCTAAGGAATTGTTCTCTCCTGGGTGCTGTTCGCTCTAGACCTGGGCCTGCATTCCATATATTCCCCAAGCCAGGCCCACAGTGGAGCTGGAAGGGACAGCCCTTCTCTGGCAGTTAACTTCCTTCAGTGTTGCCGCTGATTAATTACAGGTGTGTGACAGCCCTTTCCTCTGCATTAGTTACGTAGATCTTTAAGGATGGGACTGTGTCCTCACCACAGTGACTTTGACCCAGGGAAAGTTTGAAGCAGGACAGTGGGCTCTGTGTCTCTGTTCTTGAGCCCACTTCACCATCCTCATTGTCCTCTGGCTATGGAAATGTGACTTCCATCTGTGGCAAAGGAACATGAAAGTTTGCCAGAATTTCCCCACTGCAGAGCTTCTCTCTGGCCAAATATGACTCAATCAGGTTTTAAGCAAAAGACCTGGAACATCTTCCACTTGCAGAGGCTTCGTGCCAAGCACAGAATGTAGAAGCTATGCTGCTTCCTCTGCCCACTTCTGATCCTGCACAGGACAGAGTCCCCCCCACTCTCCGATGACCTTCCCTTCAGAACACAAAGGCACAGCTCGCTGAGGTTCAGTGTTGCCAACAGTCACAGATTTCCACACTGTGGTGTCTCCTGCCTTTCCCTGGAGATAGTCCCAAACTTCTCTCACCTTGGAATATCTTCGAGCCTTGGAAACTAGATGGAAATGCAAAAAAAGTAGGATTCAGATCAGCTGAATTTCTTTCTGTGCTCCCTGGCAGAATACCTGAGACTGGATTATCTATTACAAAACAGAAATTTATGGTGGTTCACAGGTTTGGAATTCTAAGAGTGTCGCTCTAAGACCTGCTCAACTTTTGGTAAGGGCCACGTACTGCTCCACACTTTGCAGGAAACAGAAAAAGAAGCAGGAGAAAATATGAAGAGGAGATAGAAAGGAGAACTCTCTCCTAATAATCATCTATTTCTTTGAGATGAACATTAGTGTATTCATTGGGGTAAGTGTCATCTATTCTAGATGACTTTCCCTTCAGAGCACAGGGCACCAGCACTGACAAAGTGAGCTAATGAGAAGGCTGCAGCTGTGTCTGTTCTTCGCTGTGGGAGGGTCTGTCCTCATAACCATGCGTAGAAACCTTTCAATAGGAAGGAGACTGTCAGCCAAGGGCTTTCTCCCTACTTTGAGTTCCAATGCACTAAACTGTAGCCTAACTTAGTATGTAAACAAAGCAGACCTAATTTAAGAATCTAGTTTTGTAACAAACAGCTGAACTTCAGCCAATCATAGGCAGCTAAGGGATCAGACCACCGCCAGACAAGGCAAGCCCACAGCTGCAGCCAATCAGGTGGCTTCATGCTGCAGGTAGACCTTTCTGAGCCTCTTCTGTCTCCTAGTGGTATCCAGCTCGTGAATCATTCTGTGGTCAAATAAACTGTTAAGCTTAATTTGTCTAAAGTATTTATTTTAATAGATGCAAGATTATAATGCCCACTTGCATGATTCTTCTCAGAGATGGGGTTGGCGGAGGGAGACGTGGGACAAGATTGATGTAGAGAACCACGTTGGTGTGGGCCTTGAAGGCGGAGGTAGATGTGGACAACAGGAACACGTGGGCACAGAGAGAGAGGTAGGGACAGGCTTTCCTAGGACAGAGAGGAAGGTTGTGAGCAGAGAGTGGAGGCGTGAAGACACACGGGAAGCAGTGGCCACCTGAGGCGGGCTGTGGCGGTGGTGAGGAGCAGCGCGGAGTCACACAGACACAGTGGGCTGACAGCTGCCCCTCCTGTGGGGTAAGTGTGCCGGAGCAAGGAGGGGCGTCCAGAATTTTTACTTTGGAAACGACTCACTTACACCTGCAATTTGGGAGAACTAACTCTAGCAGAGGTATTTATCTCACCTGCTAATAATCTACAAGAGGCTAAGTGCTCTCACTTCCAGACCCAGCGCATTTACACAGCGATGATGCCACCTCAGCGAGCATAGAGGCGCCGTGAAGGTGCCATGTGCCAGCTGCAGGGGGGACACTGGCCCCCGGAGGCCGCCAGCGCATGCAGAGCCCTCTCCTGCCTGCCTGGTCTTGTCCTCGAGTACTCTCTCCGGCCGAGTGTCGGCCCGGCCTGTCCAGGCACGAGAGGCCTGCGGGAAGCCCAAGAGACCCTGCTCTCCCTGGGGCTCTCGCTAGTCCTGCGGGGGCGGGGGCAGCCCTGGCCTTCGGAGAGGCTCCTCTTTCTCTGCTTTCTGCTCTCCTTTACCCCTCAAGAAGAACTCAACAGTTAATGAGAAGAGCAAAATGGGAGAAAGAAGGAATGAAGAGAATTTGTGTCACACTCCCCATCATACTATGCGATGGTAAAGGAATATTTGAAATGTCATCGGGTTTCACTCACCTGTTGGTTTGTGAAATGCAAAATTCCTGAAATTCATCAAACACTTTCCTTAGGGCTTTTAAACTTACCCAAGTCACCAGAGCACAGGTATTAATAGACCAGCAGATATTAGTAAATCCGTCTGAATCTTAATTAAAACAGCTATACTGCACACAGATAAAACTTCAGTGCCTATTGCCATCATCCAGCCAGCTGGCTGGTTTCTGCTCAACGACATCACTACTCTGAGTAATTGTGCGTAGCAAAGATTTTCGTAAATCATCTCTCTTTTTTTTTTTTTTGAATAAAGAACTCAAGATACAGAAATAATTCATTTCATCTCTCATCTGCAAATCCTAATCCATTCTAAGCATATTCATATCTCCTTTAAATCGTCTCTTTAGGCTCTTAAGCTTTCTAATTATTTCTTATCCAAAAAATTGCTCAGTTCTAAATAAATTTCTCCTGGCATTAGACCTTGTCCCATGGACTCTGTCTAAACCTGGGCGCCCACCAACCCTGCAGGCCTCACCACCCAACCATGAAGCCAGACAACTCTGCAAGGGTGTCGACACCTCCCTCCACCCCCGAGGTACTGGGCCTGTCTGGGAAGTCTCCAAAGGGCTGTGACACTGTCCTCTCACCAGAGTTAGCTGCCTGCGGACACTCCAGAAGATTTTACTTTTTCCTTGCTAGATGTGGGACAGCACCCCTGTAAGTGTGGTCCACCCAGAGCCCCCCCCCCAGTGACATATAAC
>PVIR01012915.1:0-43485 GCA_004026965.1 Petromus typicus | reverse complement strand
TCCTGCTTCTACCTCCCGAGTGCTGGGATTAAAGGCGTGAGCCACCATGCCCGGCACTGTGGTATGTGGTACTGGTTGCTGCTGGGGTGAGTTTCCACACCCAGTATTGTATGTGGTTACCCAGGAATCAAACCCGGGCCCTTGCGCTTGCAAGACAGGCGCTGTAACCACTGAGCTAACTCCCCGGCCCGATAAACATGAATTTGCATTTGAGAAAATATTTTCTTCAAGTTCTCTGATACACTTGTAAAGACACCCATCTTTTGTTTGTGCTAAAAACTATTAGCATGTTTTTGTAAATATCTTTAAGTTTTCTATATTTTTAATTTAAAATTTACGCTTTTCATAATAAAAAGCAGCAACATAAATATGTTATTCATTCTTCTTTATTTGCGGTTTGTTTCCACAGTGACTCTTTTTTGTCATAATACCACTTGTTCATCATTAACTTTTAACCCGTAAGTTCTGTGAAGTCATGAGCTGTACCTGTTTTATTCTGCACTATGTCTGAAAATTGCAGTTTATGTCTAGCATGCCATATGTGAACAATTACATTTATTGAATTTCCAAGATACAATAAAAGGAAAACATCTGAGAAGCAAAATGTTCAAAATTTTAGCTGATTACTTAAATAGGCACCTTTGCTTGACTTTAGCCATTTTCACCTCTGAGAATATCGGGAAGGTAGAAAATTTTAATTTTTTTATTATTTAATTTATAGTATGAGATTTGGCATGAATTAAAAATATGCACACAATATCCTTTCTCAAAGATCTTATTAAATTTTAAGGCAGGTTTGACAAACATGGATGTTAGGAAATCCCAGGTGCTCTTTTTCACTCAAATTCTTTCCAGGATTATATATAAGCTGCTCTCCACAGCAAGACAACATACTATAGCCCTTCACACTCTTCTTCCCACAGTGGATGGGTGGTCGTGCATTTCCTGAAGAATGAACACAAACTCTACAGTGGCACAAGGAGCTGGCTCATGTCTATGGGAATTAATAGTAGCTACAGTCTCACTGTGTTCAGAGCATAATGGACTCCTTTAACTACACATCTACACGGCTTCCTTAGCTGCTAGGAGACCCTACTTAAGTGTTCAATGAAGGAAACCCTCTTGATTCAAAGACTCAGGATATACGGATTTGAATAACCACTGCATCCTGCCCCCCTGGTACCACTCTACCCCTCGTCTGTGTGCAGATGGCCAAGCTTGGCAAACACCCTCCTTGTTCAAAGGGAGATTAGCAGGTGTTAAAGACCACTGGCTTCTAATCAAGGATTCCCCCTAATGTAATCAGAAAAAGAAAAGAACATGGGAAAGGAAAGTAAGAGATAGAAAACAAGCAGCTGTTTGAGGCATTTCTTGTCGGAAATAGATACTCATGGATTTTTGATGAACAGAATACCATAGAAGCCCTCTTGCAAAGACAAGAGGCTTCCTGTAACCTGCCCAGCAGACTTCATTTACCAGGACTCTTTGTGCCTTTGAATTGCACTATTGTACCTTTAATAGGATACTATTCATGTAAGTATAAATCAGTAGTGTACAATCAGTAAAATTACCTGTTTCACATATCAAAATTAGATGTCTAAAAGTAGTAACTAAGCAAAAGAAATGCAGTTACTCACAGTTGATACTTTCTTGGAGGGTATTTTACTTGAATCTAAATACCTAAGAGTGCAATAAAAATTGCTGACAATGAAAATTTGAAGTAACATCTAAGTAAAATAAAAATTACACATATGTAAAATTAATTTTCTTATTTTTTTACTTTTAAGAGATTAATAAAAACTGTTTAAAATCAACCAATGTCATATGATAGAAGTAGAATGACATTTGTTTTGGCTTAAAATAGGAAGCAAATATATTTCCTGAAAATAGCAATTTTTCATAGAACTCATAATTAAATAATAAAATAAATGAGAATATTATTATTCAGGATGGTTAATATTTTGTACAGCTAATTAATCATTCTACAATATTCTTTTCACTACAGTTGTTTTTGGCTTTTGAATTTTGCATAATTTTTCTAAAAACTGTCCCAACAAACTAAGCTCATCTCTTTAACCCTCAAAATTCTATATTAACTGACCTACTGCCAACTTTCTAACATTAATATTAAGACATTTTCAATATTAGTTTTTTCTCTTAAACTTTTTTTTCCTTTCATAGCAATTCATACCTTATGGGCACACTCAGTAAGATATTTATGAATGCTTGCTCCATAACTTGGGAAAACTCTTAATTTTTATTCATGAATGAAACTTTCAGAATCAAATCAAGTACTTTTTTCTTCTTTTTAACCTCCTTTGTTTGATTTTAAGGTCATATGTAAAGAATCAAAAAGTGAAAATGTACTTGGTTCTGATGTTCGCTGTTAGAGCTTAGGATGAATGAATGTCTTCAGAAGGCTGAGTCTCTCTCACATGCACAGTACCTCACTGAGAACTGCATAATAACAGCTTGCCTCACACTTGTTTATTTAGTTCTATTTGAATGAGAACATTTTAAGATAATGTGCAATATGCTTTTCATTAACTGGGCTTATGATCCCATATTGCAGTTTAAAATAATATTAAAAACATTTTAAAATCTAAAACAAATAAAATGTGAAAAACATAGATTTGATTGATGTTGACCTTGTACATTGCTTTAAGTACATATTATATAACATTTTAATTGTTAAGAGAACTTTTTAGTGTATTCTGCGTCTTATGCTGTACATTGAATGAAAAAAATAAGGTTTTATTTTTATTTTCTTGACTGCATTTATTTCAAGATTCA
Source organism: Petromus typicus (assembly GCA_004026965.1). NCBI lineage: Eukaryota > Metazoa > Chordata > Mammalia > Rodentia > Petromuridae > Petromus > Petromus typicus. Next base: position 40,692 of record PVIR01012915.1, on the reverse strand, counting down.
TTTTCAAGTGTTGTAGATATCATTATACTCATCTGGTAAGGATAAAATCAGATTCCAAATGGTAAAGCACTTTGTGCATATATGCTACTCAGTAGGTGTCAATACCATCAATAAATCAGACCCATGTAACTCTGAAGTCTCCATTCTCTTTAGATGAATTTTTGACATTTTTATCCTTGATTTTCAAGTGCAACATATTGAACATTTTCAATACATAGGTTGGATTTCAAACCTCTGGAGTTATCTTTTAAAATTTAAGATCATATTTTCTAATGCTTCATTCAATGTTATTTTGCTGTGCTTTAAGGCGAAACTTAAAAGAGATGAAAATAGCAGGGTAGCAAGCAGCAGCAAAATGAAGCTTCTCAATGTCTGGAATCAAGATCCTTGAAAATGAGAAATTGATGAGAAGAAACAAAGTATATTTCTGGGAAACAGAAAAGAATAGAAAGGAAAATGAAAAGTCACAGAGAAGCTGGAGAGTTGAACCACAATGCTCAGAACATAATTAAGGGGTCAGGAGATCACCTCCAGCTCCTGAGAAAAGGAATTGGCCCATAGAGATGGCAGGTGAGCACTTGGGGCTGAGGTCCGAGACGAAATGGAGTACGGGGTGAGTGGCCTTTGCCCAGGAGGAGCCCAGGCCTGTCATGAACTCAGAAGCAGCAAGAGGTTTTGCTCCAAAGTGACTCCAACAGTAGGCAAGAGCTGGACAAGGAATTCAGCACTGTGCTCTTCATATGACTGGAGAGTGCTTCGTCAGATATCATTTTGAGAAAGGATTAAGCAGGAGACTCAGAAGAGCGGAAATATCATCTGAAGGCTGCTTTGTAAACCTCCAACAGTGACTGACTAACAGAGAACCGGAAGAGAAATTTTCAGAGAAGATGTGCTAGACACAGAAATTTTAACTGGGGCCTAGGACACACGCCTTCCCTTCCATGATGAGAAGCTAGGCAAGCATATGTTGGGCTCCAACATGTCTGAGTCTGAAAGTGGTAGCATTCAGCACAGTGGGCTGTTGAATGATTTCACTGCTTCCCACATTACCCAAGACCTCAGATTTAACCGCCTTACCCACCTACCAAGGACAGCAGATTCGAAACTCAGGCTGAAGGAGGTCAAAGTTGAACAAATCAGATGGGCAAATCTCCACAACGGCGGCACTTCACAGAACCACCGCTCTAAAGGGGGGCAGAGATAACTTTGACTTACTAAATCCCCAAACTGCAGATTCTGAAAAAGTCCCATTCATTCACCAATGCAGAAAATTTAGAGGTTTTTGGGAAATATCACTGTCTTTCTTCTTTTTTATATTCTTCATATATATATATATATATATATATATATATATATATATATATGCATATTTAGTTTTTTTGAGACACAGCCTCGCTTTTTGTAGTTCCGGCTGGCCCTGAGCTCAGCCTCCAAATCACATCTCAGGAATCCTCCTGCCTCTGCCTACTGAGTGCTGGGATTACAGGTGTGAGCCACCACGCCCAGCTCTGTGGTGTGTATTCTGATTGCTAGTGGGCATGAGTCTCCATGCCTGGCATTGTTATACGTGGTTACTGGGAATCGAACCTGGCAGGAACTGGAACCACTGAGCTAAATCTCCTGCCTCTTCATATATATATATATATATATATATATATATATATATATATATATATATATATTCTTTTTTCCATTTCTATTCCATTTATCTAATTCATTAATATTCTTCCATTCCTAGGGGACAATGTTGAGATTGTAACAAAAAAGTAAGGAAACAAATTTTATGTATATGGGATCCCCATATACATAAGGTGGGTAGGGCTATGGGAAAAAAATGAGAATTAAGTTGTGTCTTATACTGGTACAAATCTCCATTATGGAGTGCAATCATGATGTGTATATTTAATGTACCAATAAAGATTATAAAAAAAATATTCTTCCATTCCTAAACTCGCTCCTTTATCTTCCTTTTCTTTCCTCATATTACATTGTTTAATTGTTTACAATTTTCTTCTTTTATTTACATATTCCACGTCTCTATCTTTACTAGTATGAACTCTAAGCTTTATTAATCTTTAAATGATAGTTAACTCTATGTTATTATTGTTTAAATATTTTCTGTTTTAGTGGAAGTGTAGATATCATATTTAATATATATTTATTATGTCAATAGTTGGTTTGTTTCAGTGTTTAAATTACAGAACTTTTAAATTATAGTTTAATTTAACTATATAAATTACTTTATATTATAGATCTTTCTCCTGAGGTTATCAGTGATACAGTATAGGTTATTATATTATGTTGTGAGACTGAACTTGACATAAAAGTAGCCATTTTGTTAAAAACCTCCATCTTGTATCCTGTAACCTCCCTCTGAACCAGAACTTGTCTCCTTGGGAGCTTTCCACCCAACCGATGTGCACAGCTTCAGATTGTATGTCTTTAGAATGCATTATTCTATAGTAACCAATGATGTAATTGTTGCTATTGGCTTCTATAATGACTCACTCCTGTGCCTTATCAGTAGAATGATCTAATTGCTCCTGCATAAAAAAACCATGGTAGCAGGTGGGGATTAGTAGATTTTGCTTTAAATACTGTAAAAGTCAAACACAAGGTCATTCCTCCTTGGCTAGTCCTGGTGAGAATGGACCCTAACTTGTTAAGAAAGCTCTTGGTTAGACTTTAAGATTGCATTGTGTCCTGAGAAACTGTCACTTGTTGGGTCTTGAGCATTTCAGTGTCTATATTTAGTTTGTATTGGATGATATTTTGTTGCCGATCACTTTGTGATTCCCTGGGGAGGCATAGTTCAGCCTCTTAATATTTTCTCTATGCCAATATCTAGATTCCCTTTACATCATTAACAACACTGTCATCTACTCCCTGATACCTGGGAGCTAATCAATTGCACTGCATTCTCCCACAGCAAATTAACAGACATGGTTGGATCTTGAAACAGAAGGATTATATTTAGCCTCACCCAGAATATTTCATTAAAAGACAGACAAGTGGTCCATTGTAAACATCAATAAGCCTCAGAACAAGACAAGAGAAACAAGCAAACAATCAAAATAATAGAAACACGAGAAGACAATGCAACAGAATGCTTTTCAAACCTCCACACTTCCCCACAGTTGATGCATAGGAGAATGAGGCTTGTAAAGTAGTTACTATAGAAATACATGAACGGACAAAACTATGAAAACTTGACAAAAATAAAATACACAGTTACTTCTACCCAGGTTTTTGTCTATGACTCAGAAACTGTGCTAAGCACTTGGTTTACATGTAATCTCTAAATTTAATATCTCCAACACTTGTATTACTCAGAATTTGATCATTGTAGGGTACAATAATAAAATATTTTAAAATTGTAATTAACTCCTTTCTAATATACAATTTATACTTCTAGGAAGCTCTTTCTTAAATCTTTATGCCTTTTTTCATATTTCACTATTTTTGTCAATATATTTTATTTATCATCTCAATAATCTAAAACATATCTGTGTTTTTAAGTGGTTATGATACAGGGGAAGCAAACCTAGTTCCTGACCCAAGAGAGATACCTGAAACATGAGTTTGTGTTCTCTAAAACCAATACATTAAATTTGCCCAAGAGAGATACAAAAGGGACACGAAAGAAGTGACCCACTCATCTCACTCCAGGGGGCTTTTATAGAGCCAAGCCACACAGTGAGGTGGGGATAGGCGGGACAAAATTACAGTCAGCCAGTAACACTGCAAATACGGTAATTTAGGTAACTCTGGTACAAGGAAAGATCACAAAATGGACAAAATCTTGATCAACCAATAAGATTATAACAAGTATAACTGCTCAGGTAATATTGATTAAATGGAAAACTAATGAGAAAATCAAGCCATGTAACAAGCATACAAGAATTTTTAATCTAAGGTCTTTTCCTATTAAAGTCCTGGCCCTCCATCCCGTGGGTTGGGGGTGGGGTTGGCACCTATTTAAAATGTCAACTACTGTTTATCCTAGGGATACTGGCACCTTACTTAGAATATCAATCACTACTCTTTATCTTGTGTGAAGGGGGTAGTTTTCTCTTCCAGCAATGCTAGCATCCAAGTTAGCTTTTGTGTGGGCTTCCCAGAACCACCTTGTCCAATTGCCTGTAAAACTATCTAGATAGCTTTTCACCTGTAACAGTTCCATCATTATCAGTTTGGAAGGGTTTTTTTTCTTTTCTTCTACATCAACCACCTCTTTTTTCAACTTTTAGTGTTATTTCTTTATTAATCATTTTTACTAAGTAATGTTGTTAGTTTGGCTCCACAGAAGTGTATTTTCTGTAACAATGCTGTTAGCACTGAGGTGTGAAAAGTTCGGACAGCTGGTTTTGTATGCCTCCTCAAGAGTGCGAAGAATGTAAATTATTTTATTTTATGCTAATTTATTGGCTTAAGTTCCTGCACCATGCTGTAATATTAATTTGGATCCTGTGGTATGCATAGCACAAGACTGAGTCATCAATTTATCATCAGTGATTTATTCCCCTACACAAGGTTTTGACAGATGTCAAATGTCCTTACTGTTAACGTGGCCTACAGAAGAGCTTTACAAGCTCCAGCTCACTGATAGTGTGGAACCTTAGGGTATAGTGAATGCCTAAACCTTGGCAAACACTTCCCAACTTGAGGATGAATGCTCTATTCTGGGCTAATTCCAAAAATGACTAGAAACAAGTACAAGATTCATTCTTTCCCTTGTAGCATAGACTTCACTATGTGTTTTGATAGTTGTGCATTTCTGTTTATTTTTTTCTGAAAACAGTATCTAAATGCTATTTTGAAATTTCCCTATGCATCACTCCATATGTCTATATATTCAATGGGAAGTTTATAATGAGAGATATTGTTCTTGTTTAGGTAGCTACAATTGTACATTTTTATTAATTTATATATTTTTCTGAGCTAGCTCTAAGAGGTTAAATGCTTCCAGTAATTAAATTGTTATCTTGTTCATATACTAATATTACCTATTTTATTGAAGAGCTAATATAATGGAGAAATAAAGCAATCATCTTCTTAAAGTTTATAAAACCTGTTACATTTTCATACCCTTTCAGGCCAATAATCATATAAATACTTTATGCTTCAACTTAGTTTTATAAACTAGTGTGTAGTTTTCTTTGCTATTTCCAGGTCAATGAAGTTAGCAGTTAGTGAGTTATTGAAGTCACTGTAAGTAGCAGGTATCATGCAGTTGACTAATACAGCAGAATACTTTGGTTCACTGATCACAAAATGAACAAATGGTAATTCTCACTAGTAATTCTTTTAAAAATATAAATATGTGAACATCCATATTTCTATACATGAGCATAACAAAGATGAGATAGAATAGACACACATTTGCCTTACTTTTCAGTGGCTTTGGGAATACTGAAAAAACATTGAATCTGATACAATACTGTTATAACTTTCTTTTCATTGATCTTATTATAAAAATTCTTTAATTTCAAATCCTATCCAATATTCAATAAAATTCTGCTCACTTAGAAGCATATAATATGATACAATTAAAATAAATTTTGCATCATCAGATTATGAGATGATTTGAGCCATCTACTGACAGTTAGCTGTCATTTTAAAAATAAGTGTCCTTTTCTTTTTCTCTCTACTTTCCCAAAAGTTTAGACAAGATTAAAGGCTTCAAAAAAACACTCAGAAAGCTAATTGGAAGAACTATAAAGTAAACCAAATCCAACATCTTATTAAGTGAGAAGTAGTCAAATCTCACCGACTACAGAAAAGATTAAAGGCTAAAGAGAAGGATCTTGAAGAGCCCTTGACACCAGGATGTCCTCAAATCCCAAGGACTAGAACTAGATCCGCGTATGGAGATGTGAATGTAACATTCTAACAAAAAAGATTTCTTACCACAGAAGAAAGCCTTCTCTATCATTTGATACTGGTACTTTTTTATTTAACTCTAAGTGCTTTTCATGTATAGAATTAACTTCAAGCTAAATTAAGAATACATGCATCTTCTTCCAATCTGGATGAAGAATAAGGATTACATTTAGCAATTTAAAATGTGTAAGTATGTACAAACACACAGTTATTTAGATTTCCAAAGCTCTTGATAATTTTATGCATGATTTTGCAAATCCTGTAAATTTTATTCAAATAGAAAAGCTCCAATTGAAAAAAATACTATAGGTGTTTTAATTACATAATCAAATATGCCATCATATATTAATTCCAATAATTTTCATTCATCATTTCTATCACTATTCAGATTCTGAAATAAAATAATGTAGCATGCATAGGTAATAAAGTAGGAAAGTCATGACTTCTTTGAGATCATTTTCATATTTATAAAAGAATTATGGTAATATCTGTATTATAAGGTTATTGTGAAAATAAGTGCTACAGTGTAGGGGTACTGCTCCATAATCTGTAAATCCCACAAGATGGTGGGCTTTAAAATGGCCTTTAAGAAATCAAACTCCTTGGATGTCCTTTTAGTATGTACCTGTCTTCAAATGTACTCACACCTCTCCTGTTTTATCAGGCATACACCACATGCATAACTTAAAAAATACCCCCTACTTAAATTGTACTGGAATACCATTCTAACAAGCATTAGGCAACTGATTTTTAAACTTAACCTTTATACTTAATACATGGCTAATTTCTAGAATTATGGTATTCTTAATCTCTCATATTCATGGCTTCTTTCATGAGATGTCTTCTGAAAAGTGGAAGTACATTAAGTACTATTAAATTACTAATAATTAGAAATGAAATACAAGTCCTTAATAAAAAAAATTAGGAACCCTATTAAAGGAGGTGGAAGAGCATGGTGTCAATTGTCCTGCAAAGGTTCTGGGATAGAGGATATAAGGAAAGGATAGCACCATGAGCAGACATTCAACTCCACTGGCCCTCATAGTAAAGAGCTGGCCCTCTTGAAATGCCTCCTACAGAAAGAGATATTAAACAGAGCTACAAAGCACGTCAAAATTTCCTAGTTAAAAAACAGCATCTGAGTTTCACATAGATAGTGAATTTCACACAAAGCCAAAAATCAATGGAGAGCATGAAATCTAGATGTGGTGCTGTGGGAGGTATTTAAGTGGTGGAGATGCAAACACCACATAGGTAAATAAGTGAAAAATGATGTTAGGAAAGAAGATGAGAACTGGATTAAGAAGAAGGTAGCTGACCATATGCAGAAATTTATATATTACACTTACATGAATTGAAATATTGTAGTAAAAAGAACTATTTTTCCTTCAAAACAATGAACATTCACCGCAGAAATGGTATGTTTCTCTCAACAGTTAGCTTTTTTGAGTTTATTGATAATGAATAATGAATCACTTGATGTGAAAATTATGCATATTGGATTAAGGAGAGAAAAGTTGAGAGTAGCAAGTACTGTGTTTTGGAATTATTTTGGCAAAAAAAATGGCATGGGGTTCAAAGTCAGCACTTATTTTTAATTTATGATGGATGAAAAAAAGGAAAGGCTCTATTTTACATATGTAAATTGCTGGTTGTACCAGTCAAAAACGGAATTAAAAAGCAAAATGAAATTTATGATAAATGTGTTATATTAAATGCAGTATTTTAATAGATAATGACAGAAGATTTCAAATAAAATGAATTAAAGAAGACAGAGACTTGTTTCACACAACAATATGCAGTTATTATGTGTTCAATGTTGATAAAGTTCCTCATAAGACGTCGGTTATGTTTTTATTGCTCTTATTCCTCTAGGCTGTATAGCCTTAGTTCCAAGATCTATATCATAATTTATTATCAGTTTCTCATAAACAGGTTCAAGTACAATATATGCATTTATCACTTGGATGACAAAGAAGTAGAGCAAAGTTTGATTATACAGCTTATGGACAGTTACAGAAAGTTGCATAAAATTTCTGCTTCTATTCCAGTGGCTCGTACTTGGTTACAAGGTCACATTTATCCAGCCAAAAGTCTATGTGGCTGAAAATATTGTTTACATTTTATTACCAAAGAACAGAGACTAAAACCTGTCTCTGCTTCAACTATAAGTTCATGGGGCTTGTCATTTTTTGCAAGTCAAGCATGAGTTTCTCTTAACGTGATCTTATCTGACACCTGAGCAATCAGAGGTATGTATACTGGTGGAAGAGATATGACTTAAGGAGATCATAAAAATATATATAAAGTCGAAGAAGACTTGTATTAAGGAAAGAACTGTAGACTTGCTCATATCTTTAAATGCTTCATTGATTTCTGAGTCTCTGTTTTCTGATAATTTCCTCAATGTAGTTTTCTTTTTTCTTAAATCTTGTCTTTTTCATTCCAAGAAGCAGTTTCAGAACCTTAGTGCTTCCTTCTCCATTCTTCCTCAACTGCAGTCATTCTGGTAGTGTGTACTCGTAAGTGGATTTAACTACCAACAGTATGCTGACAACTCTCCAATTTATGTCCCTTTGTTATGATTCTTGCTTCAGAGAATGTGTAACATATGCTAAGGAAATTTCTAGTGAAATTCTCCACCACACCAGAAATCTAATAGGCCTTTTATTTTTTATGCTTTTAAATAAAATTTTATTTCAGTCTCAGCACATGCCTGAATTGTTTGTGGGCCTGTGAATAGTTTTCTTTTTATTGCGCTTCAAGGAGCCATGATATTTTTCTAGATATTAATTTTTCTATCAGGAAAAAGAAGTCAAAATTCTCTGTAGAAAGGAATGTAATTGCATTTCCTTCCCAACTTTAAATGTAAGGTGTACATAACATACTTTACAATACAAATATTGATAACTAGGAAACAAAATGATATAAGCATGGGACCTGAAAAAGAATATGGTGAAGTGACATTTGATATTTTTTCTTTCAGAATAATGAACATTCACTGTGGGAATGGTATCTTTTTCTCAACAGTCAGCTTTTTTGTGTTTTTTGATAATGAATAATGAATATGTAAACTAGGAAAATGGAGCTTGATATGGAAAAAGAAAAGGGGAAGGCAAATAGAGGAAAGTAAACAAGGGAAAGGAAGAAAACTGATAGTTGAAAATAAAGGAGAAAAGCTTATGTATACAAGGATGTGGGAATTGTAGAGAGTGTAGGGAAAAGGGAAAAAATGAGAATCAAGATGTGTCATGTAAAGGTACAAATTCTCAATATTGAATGTGATCATAATGTATATACAAAATGTACCAATAAAATCAATTTAAAGAAATAAAATAAAATTTGAATTTAAAAATAAATCATTATACTAGAACTTTGTAGAATGCATATTCACAATACTCAATTTTAAAATGATATATAAACTATTCTATATTATTCTGTCTCTAAACACAGCCTTAACATGTGCAAATCACTGAATAATAGCTTTGGAAGAAACTCTGATTAGATGTCTTCATCTTTGTTTTAAGGGGCTTCATGTATGAGTAAGAGTACAAGATATGTGAATGTAAGACAGTGGGTTTGTCCTCAGAAGGGTACATACAGTAAGCAATGTTTAACAAATTGTGAAAAGGCCAATTTTGTGAGTTAGGACAGTTTACACCCAGAGGACAAAGCATGATGCAAATTTTAAATTTCTAGGTATTTGTAGGGGATCGAGAAACAGTTATTCTCCTAGGGATGACCAAGTCCAAATGGGGACTTGAACACAAAAAAGAGATCAGTGTCATTAAAGTGACTAAACTAATGTGAAGTAGTTGGACCTGCCACTCTGTTTATCTGTTTTTCACCAAGAATCACAGTTTTTGTTTTAAGTAATTTTGTTATGAAATTAAAAACTTCATTCATAGTTTCATCAACAACTGTATCCCTTTTTCAGATGCTAATTCATGGTTTTTCTTACTCTAAGAGAACGTACAAGATTGATTTATCATCTATTCATGTTTTCTTAAATATATGCTTTATGTATGAAATATTAATATGTTGCTGCATTATTTGTAACTGAAATGAGGAGACAAATTTATATTTTATTTGTCTGATTATATACTAGCAGAAAAAAATGATGACACATCTGAAATATGGTGAGTACATATCAAAAATAATTATATGACAGCAAGGTAATAAGTGCTTTATAATGGAAAAAATAAAGATAGTATCAACCAAATTTTATTCTTACTGAATTCCACATGACTCTATTGTGAAATTAGCTGTTCATGTGGAACGCCTATTAACTATCAGCAGGTGTTATGCATAACTACCTTAGGGCAGATTCTAGTCCACCGAGTACAAGTATACCTCTTAAAATGATAAGCCCAAGTGGAACTCATGACCATATTAAAAGAGATTTATCAAAATTAATTAGAAATTTCATAAAAAGGCCTTCAGAGGCTAAAAGATTATTTTCTTTTCCCCTAGTTTAAACATAACTGAAACTGCATATATTATTTTCAAAAGAATTCAAACTAATTTTTAAGTAGTAATATATTTCTATTCCTATTTGACCAAAGTTCTCCAGAACTAATCGCAGTTAAAATTTATTCAGCGAGTATGGGACTATGAATATTTCACTATTTTAGTTGCAGTTCTATGAGTTCTTATCAAATTACTTCATCCAACATTTTAGCTATTTTTCTTGAAATTATTATAATATTATAATACAATATTGTTATAATGAGAGGGCAAAATTAATAAGAAAAGATACTATATAATAAAGCATACCTAAATACCAGCTCTTTGCTCTAGAGTATAATTAAATCTATATTCCTTATAATTTATTGCAAACTTTTAATATTGGGACTTAAACCTGCTGAATACTAGTTAGACATAAACACTTTTGGTAGGCACTTGAGATCAATAAAGTAATAAAGAGTAACATAACATATTATCCATGTTTTCTGGAAACTTAAAATGGATGAGAAAACAAGATGTAAGTGGATGTCTGTATCTCACTGTTAAACAGCCAATGTATATTCTGGTTTAATAATAGAGTTTCCATGTGTATAAATATATGAAACCCTAAATTTTACTTTTCCTGGTATAAGTAAATTTTTTAAATTTAAAAACAATCTTGACTTTCTAAAATTTTGTTATTTTATATTATTTGTGTATGTTATATATTAATAGAATTATAATGCTAGGCATAATTACTTCTGAATTTGAACTTAAGAGGTTAAATAGCTTCTTGAAAAATATCAAGTACTTTTCCTAAGGTTTACAAATTTAGGTCCCGAGAAATAATTGCAGCTTAACTTTTGTTTGGTCAGCTTCACTTACTCTAAGGTCCTTATAGCTACTGTATTTCGCTTCTAGTTTATTTTTTTTTAGCTGAAGGGAAAGATTGAGCTACTCTGTTATGATAAAACAACTATGATTAGTTTGCATTTTTAAAAAGTGCATACAAATATTTTAATCTCTGCCTACGCCCATCAGAACAATTGCCTTCCAATGTAATTATATTCAAAATTCAAGAGAGATAATAAACATCTTGGAATTTAACTTGATAAATATTCATTTGCCTTATAGGAAAAAGAGATGAACATTCTCATATAATTAGCTGCATATTTTTAAATCATGCATTTACTGAGTTTTTGAGATACATTGTATGTATGCAAATCTACTACTGTATAAGGTAAAACAGTTGAGAAGGATGGAAAATGAGGAATCAGAAATATTCCTTCCCATCCTACTCTCCTTCCTGAGGCATAAGTTTCCTAATTATAAGAGAGGAATCATCCATTTCTTCCTCACAACTCAGATTCTTTGTTTTATTGAAATTCAGTTGGTCAGAGTCCTTAATTATACACCCAGAGTTACCATCCTTATTTGCCATAGAAAATCCTTACAGCTAAACTTGGGAGATGACACAAGCACACGCAGTTTCATGGCTTCTTTGATTCCCAAAATTTGAGCAAATAGCCTAAAGTCTGAAGACAGGCTAAAGTAGGTACTCTTCTGCCATTTTGCAGATGAAGATCCTCAGAAAACTGGCGTATGGTACAATCATACTAACATATTAACAAATACACTTGAACCTGAACTTTTTCTGTATTTATCTAAACTATTATTCCGAAGTGAAAAAAATTTTACAAAAACAAATCTATAAATAATATAATTCTGATTAAATTATGAATAAATATTTTCACTCGAAAGAAATTATATTCTTCTCTTTTTTATCTCCACTATTGTAACTCTGCAGTTGCCTCAGCTAACTAATTCTTCTTTGACTGGTCCTAACATATTATCTTGTTTTTAATTCCATGTGATAGTTTGTGACACTTCTAGTATCACAAAAATATTATAAGACAGTGTGATATACAGGGATATGGTGATTATGCTTATAATCAAATTATATTTGACTTGTGTTTTTTATTATTAAAATAGAAGTGCTTCAGATTTTATATATATGTATATAATATATATTTATATTATATATATTTAGTTATAAAATTTAAATATAGTTATATACATTTATTTATATAAATATATTTATGTATTTATTTATAATATGCATTTATATATCAATATATGTATGCTTTTAATACTAAAATTATAAAGAATAGATATAAAGATATTTTATGAAACTCTTTTTATTTGAAGAAACAGGATTATGTTTCCAGGTCAACATATTTCACTGTGGAAGCTTAAATACCCTTCAGCCTGACTGGATAGGAAACTAGTCTCAGAAAGAGGATTCCACTCCCCTATTATAAAGCGTCTGATTTTAGAGGATTGTACTCTCAAAAATCCAAGCTTAAGTTTGAAGATGGCTGGCTTTTACTTTTAATGAAAAAGTCCCTAAAAGGCTTGTTTGTAGTGGTGGTAAAAATAGTTTGCACTAAAAGTATTTTATTCCTGCAGAGCTGAGATCAGCACATGTTACTCCATCCATCTATCCAGAAAATGATAAGCCACACTCTGCGCAACAACTAAATAACATGCCCTCCTTCCTCCCCTCTTCCACTCTCCTCTTCTGCCAAACCCTCAGCACCTGAGGAGGTTTCACACTTCTTTGTGTCCGACTCTGGAGCTGCTGTTTGTTGATCTGACTCCTCAGATATTAACCGAGTCGGTGGAGGAGTTGCAATACTGGGCCGACATAAATGGAAATATGTTTAGACCATGAATTTCACTCAGAGTAAATGCTGCAAATTAATAAAAGCAATTTGAAATTGACAATCTTCCAAGTGGGAAAGAATATATTTCACTGGTAAGATTTCATTTCTATTGCTGCCTATGTTGCTCCATTGTCTCTGACATTTTCCAACAGTCTGCAGTGACACCTGGTTGTTGCAGTGGTGACAGTGGCTCCTAAAACGAATAGTGAAACTGCATAAGACATTGCTTTTATACATCCCAGTAAGAGCAGGGTGCACCTCAAGAGAATGCTGTTATTACTAGAATGACTGTTATCATTAGTTTGTGTTAAATGTACATCTTTTAAATGCTATTCACAGAAAACACAGCTGAATGTGATTCAGACTACAATAATACAGAATTTTTAAAATAATTTTCTTCTGAATTTAAAACTTGCTAAGAATTTACATTGTGGCACTGAACTTTTAAAGTTATTTGCTTTTCTACATGTTTGCATTTTAATTATGGAGAAATGTGAGAAGTAGAAAGACACAGAGAGAGAGAGTCATTCCAAATGCTGCCCCTATGTGATAGTCACTCTTCAAAATTTTTGTTTTATTTTCATCCTTTCAAAACTTTAACCAAACATCACTTTTCAATTTAGATTCTTCATTATTTAAAGAACTATATTTGAAAATGCTCTTTTATGCATACCATTTAATATATTTGGCAAAGTATAAAAATTTTGGAACCTACTAAATAGGATACTAATTAAAATAATATCTGGAGGATTGCTTAATAAGGCCTTTTACCTAGAAGGCAGTCTCTTAGCACTGATAACAATTCTCTGTTGCTCTGCAGTTTTGTGAGCTATTGTATGCCCAGATAAAATGTTCATCGCCCTTTTCCTTCTTTATGATAAAGCCACATAAGACTATATTAAATAATCCTCAAATCACTACATTAATAGCAAGCAGAAACAGCTTCCAAACAACCTCACTCCCTTGACACCAGCCAGCTACTTCGATTTCTTTTTTCCATTCCCTCCTCAAACAGGCCATATTCTTTCTGTCTGAAAAGGTGGATTCTATAAGCAATCCAAGAGGCTTATGAGAAAGAGGATTTACTTCTGGATATAAGGCCTTTGTATGTTTATAGGCAAATAAAAAACAAGCAGTTTACATGAGTTTGTAAGGGAAAGGGCTCTGTGTGAACCGCATGTAGCTTTGGCGCAGCATATCTATAGGGCTTACTGTAATCTCTAGATAGTTACCAGTACCAGTAACCAGCTGTTGATTAAACTGGGTAGAAAACAAAGCCTGGAGTTTTGGGGACTCTCATGCAATCTGCAGACCTAAGTGTATTTTGCAAGAGTGGTCATCATTCTGGACACATCAGTCCCATGCACCCCTGGAGCTTTGCATGTACAGCTTTCACTTTCTATAACACACTTACAGGAGAGAGGCACAGATAGTCCCTTCCTCTCCTTCAGAGTTCTGCTAAATGGAATCCTTTTAGTGAGTCTTCCCTGACACCTGCATCTCAACTTACAAACCTCATCTGTTATGTCATTTCCTATCAACCAAATTTATTTTTTCCAGTCGCTTAAATTTGTCTGACTTATACCACATGTAGTCATTTATCTTATTTCTTATATTCTTTCAGAAAAATTGATAAGAATAAATATGTTTGTCTATTTTATTTAGTGCTATATTCTTTTAAAATTTCAAGGTATCTAGCTGACAAACATAATAAACTCAATAAATTGTGTTATAGTGATTGGATTAACAATTAGATTTTATACCTAATTTGGAGAATCTCCAAAGTCGTATCTACAGTTAATTTGATAATATTTTCACAAAAGGTTCAATATCCATCTCTCACTTTTTTCTTTAGTAGAACTGAGATTAGCCAAAGAATCAGCAATGTTATTGAGCATATGCTCTTCTTATGAACTGTGTTTTTTTTAAAAAAAAAAAAAAGACTAAAATTTATGCTGCATTCTGTTGCTTCTCCTTAAAGACCAAGACACACACATGTTTAGATTCAGTTGTCTTATTCATTCTAATGTGAATTTTTTAGTATTTGTCCATTTTACTCATTTGTTTCTCTTCTGCTAGTGCTCATTATTAATTTATCAGACAAATGAACTTTTTCCCACTAAAGCAGAAATATTGACCTCCAGCCCAGTCTTTTGATCCTGTCATAGGAAAAATCATAGAAATGAAAATAACTACCAGTGATTATTTATATGGAAGCTAAGTTGAACTGAACATTATGCTACTTTCTGTGCTGTGCAATTTAAATGCATCTACTCTGATAATCCACATGACACCACACACAGTCAGAGCTTTCATTTATTCCCAGTCCACAGCTGAGAGAACAGGCAATTCTCCTAAATTACCAAAATGCACAAGAGACAGATTGATGATTCAGCCTCAAGTATTCAATTCCTTAAATTCATATCAGCTCACTAGAAACTATATTAACTGATTAATATTCATTAATTCATTTCACACACCCATCATCCCTAGGATGTAGTCATATGACAAATGGAAATGAGAATTTGGAAGCATTCTTTAATTTGTAAAAATTACAAGATAGTCTGCATTATGTCTGTGTTCTTTCCCATTGCACTACACCAACTCTAGAGGGATGGACAGGTATCAGACACACACACAGCTCTGTAAATTGGTTGGCAACCACAAGAAAAAGATTTCCTGAATGGTGTTTTGCAAAGCTTTCAAACCTTACCCCACTGCGGTTTTCCTACCATGTCTTGGTGTGACATTAGTGTTATCAAATTGCCAGCATGAAATGTAATCTCTGCCTCTCACAATCACTGTAGAAAGCTCATAGGTGTGAGCACACTCTCTCAGGAGCAGAGCCCTTGTTTCCATTCCACGAGAGGTGTGTCTGAGTCACCACTGCATCCTGAACCCGCCAAGAGAAATGAGATACATTTTTCTGGCCTAGATACAATTTTACTCTTCATCATAGTACATTCCTATTGACTTTTTCAAGGGAAAATTGCATACTTTGGAGAATATTATTTTTAGAATCATATATTATAGATGTGTAACTGATCTCAGGTAGATTTTCAAAGTCTTTGTGAATTAGTAATATTACACCAAGTTAATGCATCTCTGGGCAGCAGTAAATAATTTATGCTTTGCTTTAATAGCTCTTTTTTACATGAATATTCATTTTATATATATATATATATACATATGTATGTATGTATATATATATATATATACACACACATATATATTATCAGGAAAAAGGGCTAGTTAGAAAGAGGAAATAAAGCAATAATCCTTTGATTGAGTAAAGAATTATATACATTTTAAATTTGAATATCATAATCCATCCTGTAAGTCAGAGTATTAATTTCTATCCGTGATTGGTTTCCTCTTTCCGAGATGTTTTATGCCTTAATTTTTGTATTAAATTGGGAACATTTAATACTATTTTAAATGAATTTTTAACTATTTCCATAAAATGAAATGAAGGGTCATGAAAATATTTTAGAATGAATTTTCAAAAATGAGTAAAATAATGAAGTACATTATGGAGTTAAAAATTCACTAGTAACAACATTTATGAATTTATTGAACAAAATTTTAATTTATAGTGTCTAGGTCATACATTATGATTTTAATTAACATCATTAAATAAAAGTTCATCAATTACTCACTGTAAGCAAGGTGCTTAGAACACTACAGAGAGCATATATATGACTAACGAAGGCCATCTGCACACATAGCCCCTTATGTTTGTGAGCACACCTTCACTCAGTTGAGATCCATGAGAGAAACTAGAAAGAACCTTCAATATGTGTGAACTGTAAATTTATTATAGTTGAGTTCCAAACAGTGAATTCAGGGCTTCGCTGTAAATTCTTTAATATTACTCTTGTGGAATCAAAAAGCTTGATTTTTTTTCTTAGCTTAAAGACAATTCAAGTTTTGCCATTCTCTTTACCACAACCTCTTCAAAAATCACAAGAGACATGATCTCAGACACAAATTTAAACAGCATGGTGACATATTAACCACATAACTCCTTTTAAGAAAGAAAATCAACTTTTGTAAGAAGGAAAATAATATTTACGTTCAAAAACTCAGGCCAATGTTGTGCTACCTTGATCCTTATGAAGTTTCATAACTCACATTGTCATTATTGTTTACTTTGCTAGTCTTAGAGATAGATATGTTTTAAAAATATAAATAACATCATGTTACTTTCTTATTGGTTATTGTTGGAATGACAAGGATTATGATATTTGCATAAGATTAAATAAATGCTAACTAAAATAATATTTTTTTAAGGTTTTCTTGAGACAGGGTCTCGCTTTTGTGGTTCACGCTGGCCCAGAGCTCAGCCTCAAACTCACAGCAGATCAATCCTCCTGCCTCTGCTTCCCGAGTGCTGGGATTACAGGCGTGAGCTACCACGCCTGGCACTGTGGTATGTGGTATGGGGTATTGATTGCTGCTGGGCATGAGTCTCTACACCCAGTGTGGTATGTGGTTACTGGGGAATTGAACCCAGGTCCTCGTGCTTGCAAGACAGGCGCCGGAACCACTGAGCTAACTCCGCGGCCCCAGTAATTGTTTTCTATGAAGACTTTAAAATTAAATACAACATGACTGTGATAAATGTGGGCCTCATAAAGATGTTAAGAGAGAGGTATAATTTTCTTTTGTCTAATGTAGAATTACCAGGCAAAATTAAGTCATTCAAAATAGCAAATGAATTCTGAATTCTCTAAGAGTAAGACAAATCATTATAGTAGGCTTTGCTTATACAATGACCTTTTGCACTGAACACCTAAATATAGTATTCATGTTAAAATGCATCCATCCAAAACTAATCTCAAAATCTACTCTGTGGCACACACAAACCTCTGTGTTCATGCTTTTTATTTTACTTTGAAACATTTTTATAGGAAGCTTATTTAAATACTAAATCAGGAGAAACTGAGGAAGAAGCCAGATGACTATAAATAGGATCCCGTTCATTTACATGTGTAAATGTCATTCTTCATTGTATTTTAGTGTTTTGAAAAATTCCCTGTGTACCAATTACATATTTCTATTTCATGAATATATGTGCCCAGAGAATATACACAGGGAATTATTTTAATTTTTAAAACACTAGAGTATTATAAATTTTGCCCTTTGGACACCTGCAGTCCTGTAGTATTGGCCCCTGTTTCCCAGGTAGTTAAAATTCAATGTTTACAGCATTTCAACGGATATTAGATTAGGTATGGACAGATGACTCCCCGATAAAAGTGGGAATGGAAGTAGTAGACAATTAGATATTCTTCTGAGATCAACAGATTTGGAACTTTTGAGCAGAGGATAAGCAGTAAGTAAAGGACAATGAAGGAAGGCATTAATTATTTTTTATCTTTATTGGTACAGTAAATATACACATCATGATTGCACTCCATAATGGGGATTTGTACCAGTATAAGACACAACTTAATTCTCATTTTTTCCCATAGCCCACCCACCCTACCACCCCCCCAAATACATAAAATTTGTTTCTTTACTTTTTTGTTACAATCTCCACATTGTCCCCTTTCACCTTATTTTACATTGGAAGGCATTAATTATTAAAGATTCTGTCATCTCAGAAGTCAGAGGCACAAACTGGATAGAGATATATTGGACCTTCAGCATTTCTACAGAAGTATTTGTTGTAAAAACATCTCCCTTAGCCACAAGGGTATGTGAAACTTTCCACAGTATGGTTTCAAGATGTATATTTTACCAGAGTAAACAATCGAAAAATAAGTACCTTTCAGAATTCTATCCTTTTTATTCCTATGATTTTTTAACATCTAGATATTTCATATAATTATTCAAAAGACCACATATTTGGGAGGTCTGTCTCCCAGAATTTTAGTTCTCAAATTATCTTTTCTCCACCAAGTTATAAGGATGCTTTTTTTCTCAAAACATAATCACATTTTATAAATGGCTAAAAGCTTGACTAAAAATGATGAGAAAGCTTTTACTCTTCCATCAAGGAAGTTTTGTTTCATTTCTCTCTTCACCTGAGTTAGTGGCCTAAGGTCTGTCGAAATGACTTTTTTCCCTTGACTTTGGATGTACTTGGAAAAAAAGAAAGAAAGAAAATGAAATCTTGCGCCCAGTGGTTCCAGCGCCTGTCTTGCAAGCGCAAGGACCCAGGTTTGATCCCTGGCAACCACATACAATGCTGGGCGTGGAGACTCACGCCAGTGGCAACCAGTACCACATCCCACAGTGCCAGGCATGGTGGATCACACCTGTAATCCCAGCACTTAGGAGGTAGAGGCAGGAGGATTGCTGTGATGTGAGTTTGAGGTTGAGCCCAGGGCCAGCCTGAACTACAAAGCGAGACCCTGTCTCAAATTTCAAAAAAAAAAAAAAAAAACCGAAAAGAAAGAAAAGAATGATATGTAACTTTATGTACATTTATTAATAGATTTAATAAAGTTAGGTATATGTGTGTCATCTTATTCATCTTGTATTCATGTAGAACAGAGACACTAGAATTATAGTTTTATGTTCTAATGTAATTCCTTTTAATTTGAATTTATACTACAAGCAGCTAATTCATATAATTTATTTTCTAGATGATTTTCACTCTAGATTATGGGGAAAAATCTACTACAATTTCCTTGGCAATTAAATTTTCTAACAAGTCAATTTTGAAGTGTGATATATAGTTATAGAATAATTCAATGTTCACATCTCTGTTTCTCTTAGTTTTAAGTTCTAACAATTTTAATTCTGTAGGTCTTTCCTGTGAAACCATAGGTTTTGGAATACTATTTATTTATACTTACAAAGAAATCATTAGTCTCTTAGCAAAAAGTCTTACTGAGGTAGATTCTATTTGTAATTACAGAGCAAAGTCTTTTAAATTAAATGTCTTATATTGATTCATCTTCTGGTCTTAAAGTGAAGTCATATCAATGACGTTCTGCTAGGATGTAAATTCCATACTGGTAGAGAATTATGTTTCTAAGTTTCTAAATCCTAACTACTGGGGTGAACATTTGCATGCAAAAAAGTTTTGATATACAGCCAACCTGACCATTAAAACAGAAAATCTAAATGTGAGGGGGCAAAAACAAACAAAAACAAATTCATTGCTTAGATTTTCAAATTTCTTCATTCTCTCTCTGCTAAGGGCATATGTGTTAAACGTTTCTTGTCTGCCTTGGTTGTTGCTAATTTCTACTTATTAAACAAAAGCAAGTTCAGGTTTTCAGTAATCTCAGCTTTTTTGATTGGCTTTAGTCTATGTTCTTCTTACACCAGATGTTCTTCACTTCCAGGGATTTACTTTGTCATCTCCTTTTTAGGGTGTGTAACTCTCTACTCTCATCCTTTACATTTTTACATCTCAGGTGAATCAAAATATTTTACTAAAATAAAAACAGCAATTACAAAAATTTCCCCATTAAAGTATTTTCTGACTTTTCAGTGACCATAGTTTTAAGTCCTTATGTAGATCAGCCTGAAGCTTTACTTTATAGTTCCAAAGAGAGCTAGCTAATTAGAGTTTCTGAATATGATTTGCATGTTGTAGTAGTCTTTTACTTGACCCTATGGAGTCTTCCTAAATGGACTTCTTTGACCATTTCTCTTTCCAATACTCTGAAATAATTCTAGAAACTCTCTAATAACAAATGTCCACATGCCTTGCATCATTTCTTTTACAAATATCTCTCTGCATGTGACTGTGTAGTGCATTCTCCATGTGTATTTATGGTTATCATCTGCTCTCCTGGGTAACAGATGTTAGGTATTTGTGGCACGAGTGAAAATATATTTAATATATGTTAATAAAGGAAAATTACATGGGAAACTGTGTATCATACATTTTATATACAACATCTGTATGAGATATAAATATATTTTATAGAATCATCATTAATGGTTTATACTGGTTACAGATTTGCTTAAATGTAGATACAAAGTAAATAGTAAGATAAGCCTTATGCCTGATGACACAAAGCACTTGGTTCTAGTCACTTTGTCTTCAAAAATTTACATGCTGAGAACTATATTAATTTACTAAACTAAGATTTTCAGCATTTTCACTGCAGGTAGTTTTTAACACCAAAGGTATTACTGCCTTGGCAGTAACACAGGAGAAAATCTATTATTTTAATTTTCTGTTTCAAATAATATTCAGGGAAATGTTCACGGTTGATTATTGTGTGTTGATTGGGGAAATGAACTAAACAAATAAAGAAGCATAGGTATTTGCTGAGAAACATTAGCAGTGCAAATTTTGTCATTTCTAAAAGCCTCTAAACACACAGTGCAGGCACACAACACACACACCACACACTCAAAGATTAAATAGTTTATCTGAAGGCAAGTTTTGGTCAAATACACTGAAGGGTAGATACTAACTGCACCATTAGTTACTATAACCATCTGCCCCTCCTCACCAGAGTTGGAAAATTGTCTGACTCACAATGACTCAAGGGTAGCTGGACTCTACAGATTAATGAGAATGTGTGCAAGGGCATGGCCTAAGCATGAGTCTGAATCACTACCTTCACACACGTCTTCTTTCAAGAGGGGTTAAGCACAGGCTACTGCTGAGGCCATTTTCCTGGAAGTTCAAGGTGCCGCAGCCTGTCTAAGATACTTTCCACTGGCAGAAATAATCCCTGTAGCTACACAGGACAAGAAGGTTTAGAGACAACACAAAAACTGGTAACCTCGTCTTGAAGAAAATATTGGCAACAGCTCTAAAATGAGCAGCTAGTAGACTATGCTCACTTTAATTTTCCAAATGACAGTTTTTTTAAAGGCTGATTATTCAATATAGATAAAAATTTATCTTTCTGTCAGTCAGCATATTGATATTTATTTATATAAGTCAAAGAAGTTTCTCAATTTCATTTAGTAACTTTTCAGTGATACCTCGCCTTGTGTGTTTACTGTCTTTGAAAGCTTTCTTTGGAATTAGTTGTTCATGTATTTGGTACACTGTAATAGTTTCATGTGATTTTGCTTAATAAATTGTTATAAAAATTCATATTAATTCTCCATCACAATTAATTTAAGAGAGCTTAGTTCACACATAATTATACATGAACAGTAATTAAATATACCTTC
Source organism: Petromus typicus (assembly GCA_004026965.1). Lineage (NCBI taxonomy): Eukaryota > Metazoa > Chordata > Mammalia > Rodentia > Petromuridae > Petromus > Petromus typicus. The sequence goes on along the minus strand of PVIR01012915.1, from coordinate 18,532 downwards.
TTGTTAAACCCTACACTTGATAGTACATGTCTCACTGGATATACATGTGTGTATATATGTTTAGAGAATTGTTATATGGCTTTATTATGTGTATATATAGGCATAGAGGCATATATATGTGTGTGCAGCTTTTAAGCTTTTCATTAATACCTGGTTGCAATATATTCTTGTGCAGAACATAAATATACTGAATCTTGATTGTTTTTTCCCTTTCTCCTCTCTTCCCTCACTTTTACTCCCATCTTTAGATCAAGGTAAAAGTCCTCAACATTTAAGCAAGTAATGTGATGAAAAAAGTAAGGAGGGAAGCAAGATATTAAAAATTTCTAGTAGGCAGCTGAATATTCCCAATGAGATTTCCTAAATTGAGAACAACTCTGCTATGATTTATTATATTATGTTTTGTCGAGGTTTCCTCCCTATTATTTTAATGGGGCTATTTTAAACCATGCATTTCCTTAGAATTATAATGTTAATCACTGCTTAAGACTTCAGAACAACAACCACCCTAGGAATTGACTGCATACTAGATACAATCAGAGCCCAGAGAACAGAAAATCTCATGCTCATTTATAAAGGTTTAACATTTTAGTAAGCAATATGCACCAGGATCTCAACAAACTCTTAAGGTACATATTTTGGGAAAGAGGAGATAGATAAACATAAATAGTTCAGAGTAAAAGTCAGACCGTCTGAATCTCAACAACAACAATTTTACATTATTTACAGAAGAATTATGTATTGGCAGCTATGATTTCAACTAGGATTTTTACTCTATATTTTCTGGAAGATTCTAAATAATTTCTAACTTTAAATTAATAAAAGAATGTGTTTTCATTAATTTCATATGCAATGCAAAAATTAATTTTAAACACCCTTTAAAATCGCCTTTCACAGAAAAACATCCAGGTAAATGTGGGCAGTCCACTTCATACTCAATAAAATGCCATTATTTGGATTTAAGCAGCAAATTAAATTCATATCATAAGTGCTTTTTTAAACTAAATTTACCAAGAGGAAATAAAATGTTCAACAAATGTTGTTCAGTATCTCTTCAGTATTTTTTAGAGTAAATTTTTAACATCATGATCAATGCTTTATATTTCATTTTAGAGCAAATTGAGGAATAAAAAATCAAGATACAAATAATTATAATTTTATCATCTGTACCTAGCTGTCTTCTTTCAAGTTGTAATTTCATATTTTACTCCATTTTATGAATTATTCTAACTTTATCTCTAATACAAAGGCAATAGATCATACCTTTAACACAGTGACAGAATAAACTCAAGCAAAAGATTAAGAAATTAATATCATCAACTTAAAAAAATTTTGTTCTGCAGTTATAAGACAGCTTAGAGAATTGATCTTGCGCACATAAATATCCATCTATTATTTAGAAACTATACTTCTTGGCACCTCATAAAATTGAAGCAGATTTAATTTGTTTATAGGCTGCAGAAAATGTCTTTAATAGCCTCAACCTGCTATTTCATTAAACCTCAAACAAGGAAGCAATGTTTTCAGAATTTCTCAGGGATAATAATGATATATTCTAAAATAAAGGAAAATGTCAATATTTACATCATAGACATATTATAATTCATAGTTTTCCTTTTTTTACGAGAAAAGACTTAAGTTCGTTTTCAAAAATGTTTCTACCACTTATATATCTTACACGGAAAACAGAGGGAAGAGCATTTAATTCTTTAAAGCTACCCGTGTGAGGTTAAAAGAAAATTGATTGTAGCTTATTAGTTCTTTCCAATAAACACTCAGAAGTTCAGCTAAGTAGAAGCAGTTGATACTAGTGGAATCAATGATGCAATAGAATACCCTAATGGTAATGTTGGAACTTTTAATTCTCATTATGCAGTTTATTCTTTCAAAGGTTATTTAATGGAATTCTTGTTGATGAGTATCTTGAATGCTTTACAACTTAAATAATTGGCTTATTGAAGTGTTTTTCTGTGTATTAGGTCAACTGACAGATATTTACATGGTGATTCATGCAAAAAAAATGATTACAGAAAAAATGTAAATTTACCTACCCTACACAATGTTTATTTTCATCTATTTCTTTCTAGTTGATGGTGTGCACCCCGGCGCAGTGACCATGTTACATTAAAAGTAATTTTAATTAAGAATGACTGTAAATGAATTTGTGATTGAACCTCTTAGTGAATTATTTATGTATCATGTAAGATTTAATCTCAACTGTGTTTAATTGTATTTTACTGTGTGTTTTTTCACTGCTAGCTTTTCAAAAATAAAACTTAAAGAGTTATCTTTATAATTTACATATGCTTACTGAACATGGACATTTCTGTTTTCAAAAAAAACCTGTAATTGTACAAAAAGGACCTGTTTAAGGGAGAAAGAACCTTGCTATAGGGGAGAAGAGAAAGACTAGTACAGAGCAGCCAGCTACTTCAAAGGAAAGTACCAGTCAGATCTTATTGCTTCAAACTCTCTTTTCCCCATTCCTTTTGCTACTTTGTTTCTTTTTATTTATTTGCTTTATGCATTTGTTTATCTTATCTTCCCTAACCCAGCAAAATAGTTTTCTTGTTTTCTTTTGCTTGTGAGAGTCCTCATGTCGTACACTATTAAGTACTTGTGGCACATGGGTCTTTCTCTACTTGGATATTTTGTCTCTTTGAATACCACTTGTCAAAAATTACTTATTATTTTCCTCACCCTTCTGGAAAACATGCATTTGTACCTTATGCACATGCACTACACAATGAGAGATATGTATACACACCGCTCTATTTAGAGCACTATCCTGTACCCTAAGTGAATATTTCCACGGATTTTAGCAAATAAAATAAAAACAATAACAAGTTCAAATTTTCTCTGCTTGTAAGTACAACAGGCTTAATGAAAGTCAGAAGATTTCTTTAGGAAGCCCCAAACATATGCATAATATACTTATTATTCATATGCTTTTATATAAAAGTGTGTATATGTATTTATATTAAATATATATTGAAATATTGTAATAAGTACCATAAAGATATAGATCACTCTAACAGCTTAATTTGGTCTACTCTTAATAACTTTCCAAAAATTCAAGGTTAATCTGAGAACATCATGATGTATGTACAGGTATCCTTACAGAAGATTAAGAAAGTGTTCAATTTACTTTCCTCAGATATTTTTCCATTCAGAAAATGAATTCAATTGTATTTCTTATACATATTATCAGCTATTACCTTTCATAGATGAATTGGAAGAATTACCCTGTAGAAAACTCAAGACTGAATCAAGTGTTTTAGCTGCACCTTTCTTTGTTTAATTTGGGGATAGTAAACCACTGAAAAACAGAAAGCACTTGAATACTGGAAATTATAGATTTCTTGTGAAGATCAAGAAAAACCATACATGTAGAACTGCCTCAAAATTTTTGAATTCATAGGAAATGGTATTATCCAATTTCTATCAATATTATGATAATTTATGGGAAAAAATTAAAATCTGATATTTCTGAATTATAAATATTGGCCCTAAAATGAAAATGCAAAATACATTCTGAATGGTGTTGAGAAGCTGTTCCTCTTTCTACCTAATTTTTATCTTCTGCAAACTTGAAGATTATTTGAGGTTTTGGTATACACTTAATGCATACCTTTATCTGGTTTAAGTAACAAACATAAAAGGTAAATTATATTTCTGAAAAATATTTTCATATATATATTCATACATATACATATATTTAATATGTTAAAGCACTTTGCACATTTAACAAACATGGTATTTATTAACTGTCACACCTAGCATTTTCTGTGTGTTCACCATATGGAGTCACAGTGGTAGATATTTGTAAACACTCCATAATTTAATATCCAACATACACTACTAGAGCATACAGTATCATTAAATGTCACCTCATTTAAATTCCTGTATTAATGAAACACATTTAATAGCATTAGCTTAATTTAATCATTATGAGACTAAGACTTTTAGAGATTAAGCAATTTTCTCAAGGTTATAAGGCAAAAGTTTAATCAGAATATTGGTACCTGTGATTTAAAACCATTAATTACCTTGGCAACTAAGGTCATGAGCATTTATGTCTCTCTGTCACATACACACATACACATATGCATGCATACACACATGTATACCCATAATGCACTTACACATGCAAATAAATAGCTAGACTTAAGTTAAAATAAAGCTAAGACAGATTTTAGCTCCATTTCAGAAGATGTAACTCACCTATTGACTATCCATATGACAAGTTAACATTGGAGGAAACATTTTGATGTGCGGTTGAGTAGGATAAAGAGACTTTTTTGTCCTTTCTTGAACAACAATAATGAGACAAAATTGAAATAGAATCTGTGTAACACCTTACAGAGGGCCAAGGATGTAATTAAGCTATAGTGTATATCAGGCATGTATGATGTCCTGGGTTCAATTTCTTGCACTGCAAAAATGAAAAAGGAAAAAAGCCTTAGTTAAAAAATTGCATAAAATTATCACATGAGAAATAAAATAAAGTTTGACTTGCAATATTTTCTTAAGGTATTGTCATGCTGACTAATTTTGCTCAACTCTTCAGGTGTTTGTGTTCATGCAAAATTTGAAATAGTCTTAATATACTAACTTTCCTGCTACATTTCAAAGAGCAGTCAAATTCTGCAAATTTTAGTCAATTTCTTGAATTTCCTGGCTATATAAAACAAGAGAAAAATTGCTTTATGAACCTTTTAAAAATGTGACCAGCAATCTCCCTATCCTAAAATACTCTATGAACTAACTCCACTGTCTATCTCCTAATCTTTAGTTAATGCTTGGTATCGATGGATATTTAAAAAACCTTCACAGAGATTCTATGATGAATTAAAATTAAATATGTGTATACTAATGTGTCCCAAAAATACAATAGTGCCCAGAGTTTTACAACAACTCAGTGCCTGAAGAAATGAGAACTTGGGGCTACCTGCTCTATATCTCTCAGGTATCCATGCCTAACTTAGCAAACTCATTGTAGCATACTCATTGTAGAACACGGATGCATACAAAGGTCTCCTTTAAACAATTAATTTAAGGCACCATATTTTAGTATTTAAAATATTAGATACTATGCAGAATGAGATATCTACACAATTTTTATTGTTGGTTTTCAGTATGATTTATAATTATAAATATGGACAGAAACTTAGTACTTTGTTGAGTGTATTTTAAAAGCCTTCCAAATGTGGAGATTATCTAATCATTATAATCATTGTGAAGCAGGAATTTAGAACACAATGTTGACCATTGCTTCAATAACTCTGTTGGTTCAAATTGATTTTAGTGTGTTTATCTTTCTAAACAGTGTCCATCATGCAATTGAAAAGACAAGAAGTCATAACACTACAACTGAATTAAAAGAGCAAATAAAAGCATCAGTTGCAACTACAAAGTACTGCTAATTAGTCATGGAAAAAATAAAATTATAGTTATGTCTCACTGGGGGATCCGGATGTCAAAAGAACACTTTTTTTCTACTCTCTGAATCCTAATTTGCCATTTTAAATTCTTTATCTGAATTTTGTTGCCAATTAATAGCTCTAAAGTGTGCTATCACAAATGTCTTGATTTATTTGCATGGCTAATTTGATAAATGATGCAGTTAAGGCAGCAGCTTCTTAATCTTTATCAGCTGTTGATCTCAGATTAAAGTTTTATACAGAATAACAAAAAGAACAAGTAAAAAGAAGAGTTCCTTGCTGCACCCACAGAATACATCCCAATTAACACCAGTTGAAGCATCATATAGTATACCTTGAAGAATGATAATATTAGTCTCCTAACAATAATGTCCAGCAGTTTTATAGTTGTGACATATTTACAACACAAAACAAAATCAACCTCTATACAGTTATCAGAGATACAGAGTTATATGACACATCTGAGGACATTAAACTCACCTGGAGGGACTATTAATGCACAGATCTCTGGACCCAGAGACTGACTCAGTGGGTCTGCTGAAAGCTTTAAGTACTTATATTTTTAATAATTTCATAGGGCATGTTAGTGCTGCTGACTCAGGGACAAACTTTGGTTATGAATAGTTTGTATCGTATAATGATGGTCTTTGAAAAGGCTTGGAGGTATTAAATCCACTTCTGTAATTCAAATTTCAATCATCCCTGATGACTAAATCTATTATTAAATGTGAGCAATAACTGTATTTCAGATGTTCAGTTGGATATTGATACACTGATTAGATAATCCTCCTCTTGGGGTCTGAGTCCTGAATAGCAAAGACTGTGTGATAAGATGCTTTTTATGCACCATTTCTATAGGAGAATCCACAGAAACTTTTGACTCTGTATTGCTGAAAACGTTGAGACAGTCGAGCAACACTGACTGGCTGGGATTTTATCACTCTGTTTTGACCAGAAGGAATGAAATGAACTAGCAAGGGGTTTCAACAACTCAGGTCAGACACAGTGAAGAGTCTGTGAACTCTTTAGTTTTTCATATTATTTCAAAAATAAAATCTCACACTCTGGTTTCTCTTAAGATCATATAAATCTTTTACCATTTCAAATAAAATCTTAATACTTGACAAGGTAAAAATATCTGAGTGACTAGGTACCTACAGACTTGCACCAGCTGCTTCTTTGATTTATAGGACTCACTCATATTGCTGATGTCTCCTAACAGAGCACTCCAAACTTTATCCTGCTGAACGTCTCTGGGGCTCTCAAACGCAGAGCAGGTTCTGTCACCTTTGAACATTTCATTCTTTTCATTCCTGGTTGGTTCCTTGCCACCTTCTACACTTTAATCAAGAGTAGTTTTACCTTAGCAAATGTGTCTTATGGACACGTTGTCTTCTGTTTCTTTCATTACTCCCTGCTCTATACCCTGAGAGCTCATTTATTCATTTTTCCTAGAACATCATCCAGAAACTGCCTCTTAAAGACAGAGTTTGGGATCTCTGATCCATCTATTCCTTGGAAAGCCAAGGTCAGAGTGATTACATAGGAAATATGTACAGTTTTGTTGAACAAGTAGGATCTATAATTGAGACAAAGGAAGAATAAATAGACAGAGACATTACATATATATACACACACGTTGCATTGTTGTGTTAGATAGTAGGTTGATCCAGAGAATTACATCAATGTTTTCCAGAGTCAGTGTCCTAGAAACCTAATCATTTCACTAGGTCCCACTTCTTAAAGGTCCACCCACCTCTCATATCACTACACGGAGGACAAATATCAGAGCACCTAGGTCTCCATGGAGTACATTTAAACTACATCAAAAACAATAGCAACTAGGAATATTATTAGAAAAGTTACAGAAAGGATATAAATTGGAGAGAGACAGACAGACAGACAGAGAGAGAGCGAGAGAGCAAGATAATAGCAATTAGATATCCTTACTACTGTTTTGCAATGTCTTACTTGTTTTCATATTTACTGCATGGGATATTAACTGAAGCAGAGAAATCATACAAGTAACTGCAAGAGATTACAAACCTAGGAAATGAGAGAGTTGAATCTGGAATACCTGTCTCTAAAGAGAAGCTTTTACCTGATTAATGCGATTTTTCTTCCTACTATAAACTTCAGACAAGCACTTGAATAAATTAAAGAAAGGAAAAACATACACTCCTCTTAGTTGAACTTGATAATGTAGCATATTTTACGGTATCTGCTGAAGCACCATCTGAGATTGTTTTTCCTCTTTTTCAGAGGTTTAGTTAGAATTCATGAAGTTTCATTATATAAAAACATACCTTCATTTTTCTGAATTTAATTGTAATATTTTAGATATTTTTAAAGAAATGTCTAATGCACCCTACCTGTTTACTCTGCCTATCTACAGGTTGGGATTGCCTCAGACTGAATGATTTGCTTTTCTTTGTTAAAAACACTTTTGACTGTGTCAAACAATGAAGATGAGTTCAAAGGTAAAAACTGACATGTTTGATGTCTACATTCATGTTTTGTGTAAAAGGAACGTCAGTGCTGTTTGGATCAGTGCCAAAAGTTAATTTAAAATCTATATTATAATTACCTAATGATTTGCTTTCAGATTTAGAATAAGTAAACAATTTGTCTGTGTCCCATGACATTCACGATATTACCTACATTCTGGAGTTATTCCCTGGAAGGTATTTATTAAAAATGTGGTTGTCTACTTCTTTAGAAATAAAATATCTGCTATGGTGTTAGAAAAAGATGAATGCCCTTTGCATTTTTTTCTTTTTTAAAAAACTGACAAATAAAATAAGCAAACAAAAGACTCTAACCTTGGAAGCTCTTCAGGAACCATATGTTGCAATGATTTTAAAAAAACATCAATCCTATTCACACAAGGAAGGTGCTCAGGAAGAACTTGGGGCAATGTGAAGACAAGCATGAAGGCTTTCTGTATTGTGATCTTTCAGCTAGAGACCCAGGGATAATAGAAAAATGAGACTGAGTTTGAAAATAATCCCGATAAGTTACTCTTTAATTGGTAGGTGGGGATGGTTGATAATAAAATGAAAAATCACTTCAAATCTATTGACACTTGGTGGAGATTTGAACAAATATAACCAGTGACCAGAACACAACAGATGCCAATAATATTAAGACTCTTAAAGCACAGGATGCAGTCCACGGAGCTTTGGTAGATGAAAGGTTTGCTCTAATCCTTCTTCTTGAAAGCAGACTTTCTTCAGAGAGCAGATTTTAGTCCTGGAACAAGAAATTTATAAAGATTGCTATTTCCTTCTTTTTTTTTTTTTCCCACACCATTCTGCCCTAATGTACCCTAAAGATAGGAAAGATCCGTGAGTCTAGTGAAAACATGGATAATAGCAGACATGGTACAGGGGAGGAAAGAGATAAAATGAATTAGAGTAAAATATTTTGCACACGTATATTCCATTTAATGAGTCCTTGAGGTGTTCCAAAAATAATAAAGGCTACTAAGACAGATCATTGATCAACATAGTACATCTCAGCATCCATTTTGAACAATTCCTTCAAAACTTCATTCCTCACAGCTCTTGATATATATATCATGTTTACTAGTAACATTTACCACTTAGCACCCTTGCACATTATGATTGTACTTAATCTTCTGTTTTATTTCATAATTTTCATAGTTACCCTTTTAAATCATTCTTCAATATTCCAAGAAATCTTCCAGAAACACAAATTGTATCTATCATTTATGCAACTCACTCCCAGAACCAGTCATTGGATAAAGGTCTCAATATTCCTATCATTGATCAACTTTTAATATCCACAACCCACCTAATACCAAGAAATTCTTCATTCCAACTTATATTGTTGATTTTTAATGTGGTGTCTGAATAAGCAGAAAGAAAAGCTCCTTTTGCTTTATTTTCCTACCTTAAATAAGTATTCTAAAAAATGACATTTGACTATTGATTATTTATTTGCATTGCCTCATGTGGAAAGTAGGTTTAAATTTTATGTTATTGTGGCTGTCTAATAACTCAAACAAAATTTATAGGAATATATTGAGGTATCATCTCAGAATCTTTTATAATGTTTTTGTAAGGTTTTGTATTTGTAATAAAAAATACAAACTTATTATTTTTTAAAAAACACTATTTTATATCTTTGAATGTGTTATATTATTGAATATGTGAATATTCTTTATTAAATGATTAATTGGATCCATAATGAAGCCTACTGATCATAAAGTTTTATTCATGGAAAGATTTTTAACTAATAAGTCATTTCTTTCATAATTTTAAGAGTAGATTTTTTTAATCTATAATTTTGAATAGCGTTTTCTATGAATTGTTTCCTTTAATGTGTGGTATCAAGTGAATCATTTGGCCTCATTTAAAACATTTAGAATATATAATAATCCTTCCAGTTTTCATTAACTTTTCAAAATATTCTACTTCTTGACTAATTTTGACATGGTTTTATTATTAGCCTTTAAAAATAATCCTTCCAGTTTTCATTAACTTTTCAAAATATTCTACTTCTTGACTAATTTTGACATGGTTTTATTATTAGCCTTTAAAATAATAAAATTTTACTTTTATTGATTCTCAACTGTATTATTTTACCTTTTGTAAGTCAATATTACAAACCTTGTTTTCATTTACTTCTTATAATTTTCATTTTACCTCCATCTTTTCTTCTTGCATCTTCATTCTTCTACTACTCATTTTCTGTCTTGCATTATTATTTACCTAAATTTTTATTTATTTTGTATTCATAATATATTAAAATACTTATATATGAGCATTTGTAAAAATAATGCACAGAGGATCCTTGTATGCTTCACTCAGTTTTGTTAGTAGTAATATCTTGAAATTAGTGTAATATTACAATTAGGAAATCAACATTGTTATATGTGAAATTAATTTGGATTAAATAAAATTTATATCTGGACAAATGTGTGTATAGACTGAGTTCCATGCAAATTCCTTATGTGCGTCATTCTCTGTAGCTACTGTCAAAATGTAGAACTGTTTTATCAGACCAAAAATGCTTCCTTGGTGTGATATCTACCTTTCTTTCTATTCTTTGATACTTCATTGTTGGTAAGCACTTACCAGAACCTCTATCATTTTTCAACGAACATTTTCTTTGTGGTTTAGAATTATTCTCCCAAAAGTCTCGTGTTTTCAGAGATGGGGGTTTTGGAAGGTAACTTGATAAATGGGGGCCTAGCTAGACATCTTATTAAGAGGTATTGACTGTGGATACAACCTGGAAGGTCCCCGGCTCTGCTTTTCTCTCTCTTCATCTGCACTTCCGTGTGACGATGACCAGCTATCACCCACCCATACCTTCACAACATGACTTCTGAGTGGAGCCGGCCCACCATGGGCTGAAAGGATGAGCTGGAATAAACCTCTCCTCCTTTCAATTGTGTCACAGCAATGAGAAAATATGTGACACTTAATATGTGTGTTACCCAGTTAAGCAATGTGCCATAGTCATTTCTCAAATGAATATGTACAAATGGCAAGAAGAAATTTGAAATATACTAAACTTTACTAATTAGTAGGGAAAATAAAATAAAAAGAACAATAAAATATCATCTCATTTTAATGAGAAAAGTGACTTATGAAAAGACTATTGTTGACAAGTTTTAGAGATAATGAAGAGAAAAGTGAATTTTTGTACATTGTTGGTAGGAATGCGAATTAATATAATCACTATGGCAATTATATAACAACAAAAATTGAATTATCATATGATCCAAGAATCTACCTGTACAACAAAAGGAATTGAAGTACCTAGGTCAATAGACATCAACATTCTCATGTTCAATGAAAGATTAGTCATAATAACTAAGAAAGGTTGGCAACCTAAGTGTCCCTTTATATATGTGTCTGTGGTTAAAGAAAATGTGATACATATACATAATTAAATACTATTTAGGCATAAAAAAGAATAAAACCTTGTTACCTGAACCACACAGATGGAACTAGAAATGCTTATACTGTTATAGATAGGTAAGCTAGTTAAACAGACATCTTACTACAGACAGGCTGGCCCTGGAAAAGCCCACAAAGGAGACAACTTGAAAGTTGGTGTTGCTGGGAGAGAAAACTTCCCCATCCATGTAGGGTAAACAGCAGTGCTTGATATTCTTAGTAGGTGCCAGTTTTCTGGGGTGGAGGGCCAGGACTTTGACCAACCTCTCCTGGAAAAGATCCCAGACTAAAGATTCTTGTATTCTTGTTACATGACTTGATTTCCTATTGGATCCCTATTTAATCAGTATTACCTGAACAACTAGTCTTGTTGTAATCTAATTGGTTGATCATGGCTTTGTCCATTTAGTGATTTCTCACTGTGTCAGTGTTACCTAAGCAACTGTATTTGCAGTGCTAATGTTTGACTGTATTTTTATTCAACCTTCAACCTGTCTCTTAAATCTCTTGGATTTTCTCTATAAAAGCTGCCTGGGAAGTGAGGTTGATGGGTCACTCCTTCCATTCTCCCTTCTGTGTCTCTCTCAAACAGAAGCATTCTTTCTCAATAAATGTTTTCCTGTTCTTAACCTCTGTCATTTCTAAAAGTAATTATTTGATTTTAGAGAACACATACTCACAGTTCAGGTATTTCTCAGGAGGCGGTAGTCTTGCTCCTCTGTATCAATACTGTGTAAAATAAACTAGACATAAAAAGATAAGTATCAAAAGATGAGTCATATATTAATTCTAAAAGTATTGACATTCATAGAAAGTGAATAAGATAGCTATTAGAAGGGCAAGAGAATAGAAAGAGGGAAAGAATGGGGAAAGTTTAATTAGTGTTTATCATGTTACAGTTACATAGAAGAAAGGAACTTAGTGGGATTTGCACAGTACAGCAACTTTAGATAATAGTAATGTCTTTTAGATTACAAAGAGCCGGAGAAATGATTTTGAATACTTTAACCACAACAAATGATACATATTTGAGATTGACATGCTTAACATGATTTGAAGATTATATAAGCATATATGTATCAAAATATCACATAATTTCTTTTTAATATGTATACTTATATATTTATGCATCAGTTAAAATGAATTAATTGAATTTAGTTTTAAAACTCCAAATAGATTTGTGATTTTTTATTGTTTTATTTGCCACTGTATACTTTACTGTTTTATTAAATAGTTTCATTAAACTGTCATTTCCTCCAGTGCTTAAGATACTTTCTGCCCCCTTTGTATTCTAAGGCTTCAAATACTTCTAAAATTGTTCCAAGTATCTATTTAAATATATTTAAATTTTTACAATAGAGCATACTTATCTACAAATTTAAAGTTTAAACTGTCATTTTATGTATTATAGGATGAGAAATATTAAATATATTATAATAATCTTAAAGGATTCTATAAAGTGACCATGAATGTTCATAAAATCACTCATTCATTTTTAAAGCAATTCTAAACACAAGTTTACTTATAATTATTTGACAAAAATAAAGATTTACATTACTGTATCAGCTTAATTGGAGAAATTACATATATGGTAATGTAGATACTAATGGAAATTTAATAAAACACATCAGAGCAGAGATTTTGTATTAGTTTACTATTGAGCGATACAAGATAATGTCTTTGCTGTGCAGGCTGCTATAACAAAATATTATTAATTATATACCTTACAAACAATAGAAATATAATTCTGAAAGTTGAAAAGTTTAAGATCAGAATAACAGAATAAGAAGTGTCAGTTTGGAGTCTGTGTCCTAATTCATACAAGCTACCTCTTTCTTATGTCCTCAACATGACAGAAAGAAGAAAAGGTAGCTTTCTGGGACTAATTCCATGAGGCATTAATCCCATGCATGAGGTGTATTGATCAGTTTTCCATCCTTGGGACAAGATGCCTTTACATATATAATTTAAATGAGGGAAGGATTTAATTTGAGTCAAGGTTTCAGGAGTTTTAGTCCACTGCTACAGGTTTCAAATTAGAAAGAAAGCAAAAGACAAAGGGGGGAAGCAGAATGAAAGGAGAAAGAGGAAGAAGTATACACCCTTCTTGATCTGGTCTTCAGAGACTCACCTGCTCCAACAAGATTCCACCTCTTAGCTCATGAAGCAATTGTCTTCCAAAAGCCATACTTCTAAAACTATGAAAATTATGAGTTGAGTAGCATTTTAGATCTAAACTGTAAGAGTCATAATCTCTTTCCTGAAAACTTTACTCATTTCCTACTTATCTTCACAAAGACCTAACTTACCAGTACCATTCTCTGGCAGATTTGTTTCAATATATGAATTGGAGGGATTGCTTATGTAAATATTATATAGGAAAAAACAGCAAGCAAATTTGACTCTATTCAAATTTTCCCCTAATTTCTCTCCATTGTCACTTATATTGACACAACAAAATGTTGTCAGTTGATTATTGGCACTTTTTTGCTGTTTCACAGATGACAGGTGAGGACCTCATCAAACTAATGATTGAAGCCATGGAGTATAAGTTAGCACAGATAACTTAGGCTAAAACAAAACATGTAGTAAAAATTGAGTAAATGTTTGTCAGCCTCATAAAATGATGAGGAAGCTAGTTAAATAAAATTTTTTTAGAAAAAAAAATACTTTTAAACTAATGTATTAAAATTATATTTTTAAATTGATCAATTATAACTTAGGAATCCCAGCAAAACAAATATGGCAAATGAGTAAACAATATTTTACTAGAGATGCAAAACATTTATTAAGAAAACAATAAGAGATTTTGAAATGCTCTTGTTAATCATTAGGATTAGTGGCAAACATTAAAAAAAGACAAAGATAGAATTAAGCTGGTAAGAACAATGCAATACAATTTAAAAGACAAAAGAGAACATGAACTGTATGACATAGGGAGATCTGGAAGAGATGAAGAGGGCAGCAGAACGCATAAAAGAGCAGAAATGAGAGATGATTATTCAAGGTGGTTTTAGGAAACACTGACAATCAAGTAATAAATAATGTCTCACTTATATATACACTGTGACTGATAAGGACACACACACACAAACACACACAAACACACACACAAACACACACACACACACACACACACACAAAAAAAAAAAACACTAGGACAATTTAAGATCATCAAGCCTCCAACTCAAAAGAGGGAATTAGAAATACAATGGTGAGGTGTCATACATATTAGGACTATTTGAAGTACTATTAAAAATGATAGTTTATATACATGAGAGAATTAAAAACTCCATATCATAGTGAAATACGTACTCCCATGTTTATAGCATCTTAGTTTGTGATTGCTAAATCTTGTAAACAACCCCAATGTGCATCAACTGAAGACTGGATAAAGAAGGTGTGGTTTTTCCATAAAATGGAGTATTACCTGCCATAAATAATGAAAAAAAAAAAGACAAGCTCAGAAGATTTATGATTGTTAAACAAGCTCTTGAGAAAATACTCAAGAATACATGTATATTTTTTAAGGTTTTTTGAGACAGGGTCTCGCTTTGTGGTTCAGGCTGGTCCTGAGCTCAGACTCAAACTCACATCACAGCCATCCTGCTGCCTCTGCCTCCGAAGTGCTGGGATTACAGGCATGAGTCACCACGCCCAGCACTGTGGTATGTGGTACTGGTTGCTGCTGGGTGTGAGTCTCCACGCCCAGTATAGGTATGTGGTTACCAGGGATCGAACCCGGGTCCTTGTGCTTGCAAGACAGGTGCTGGAACCACTGAGCTATATCCCCGGCCCAAGAATATTGTTGACAGAAATATAAGACTGGATACATCTAGAAACACAGAGGAAAGTATTGAGGTCACTGGATAAACAACAATAAAAAAACAAAACAAAAATAATGTATAATAGGAGATAATGTAGAAAACGATAGCAAATAGCCCAACTATCTTAGCAATTTCAATCAATGTTAATGGCCTCAACCTTCCAACCAAAAGACAGATGCTGTCAGACTGGATCAAAAAGTGGAATCCAACAATTATTGCATTCACAAAAACCATCTAATCCATAAAGATACTCATAGTCTTAAAATTAAAGAATGGAAAACAACATTCCATGCACCAGAAACAGGAAAACAACCAGAGGTGGCAATTATAATATCAGCTGCAGCAAACTTCAAGTCAAAATAGATGAAAAGAGACAAAGAAGGTCACTACATACTAATTAAAAGAACAATCCAACAAGAAGAGATAACATAGACAAACGTATGTGCAGCAAACATTGGAGCACTTACCTTCATAAAATAAATGCTGTGAAATAAAGTAAAAGTTAACATAATCAAAATAGAGTTTTTAACACCTACTTTCTAGAAGAGACAGGTCAACTAAGAAATAAGCTAATGAAGAAATTCACAGCTGAAACACATCCTTGAACCTACAGACTTAATAGATATAAACACAATGCTCTACTCATCCACTGTAAAGTATATATTCTTTTCAGCAGTACTTCTCCAAAACAGATCATATACTAATCCACAAACTGCTTAAGTAAATAAAAACTACTGAAATTAGCCCTGTAGTATCCAACCAATGTGCAATGAAAATAGATATCTGTGAAAGAAGAAAGTTTGGAAAAGACAGAAGCTCGTGGAATATTAATAACATATTCCTAAACAAATAATGAGCCATAGAAGAAATCAAGGAAAACATTTTTTAATTCTGTTAATTAAAGACAATGGTTGTATAACTCAACAAAACCTTTAGGACACTTTGAAAAGTTCTAAGAGGAAAATTCATTGTAATTAATGTTTACATTTGGAAAACAGAGCAACCCCCAAAAAATTACCTAGAATGAAATCTTAAGATACTTGAGAAACAACAAAGCAGCCCCAAACTAAAATTAAGGGGAGTAATTATACAAATGATAATAAAAATTAATGACATTGAGACCAAAAGATCTATAAAATAAGTCAATGAAGGGAAGAGCTGTTTATTTGAAAGAATAATACAATAAACTAGCCCTTGGCAAAGTTTACCAGAGAGAAAAAAATATTTATACAAATCATCAAGCTGAAATCAAAATAGACATTGTAGAAATCCAGCAGATAGTAAATATTTTGAAAAATTATATTCCAACAAATTAAATTTTGAAGAAATAGATTTCTAGACACATATAAACTACAAAACAAGCTCAAGGAGTCATAAATATACTTAACAATCTAATCAGAGGTAATGAAGTTTACTTTGTAATAAAAAATCTACCAACTAATATAAGCACAAGGCCTGATGGATTCATGGATTTATTCTACAATGGCTTTTAGAATATCATATCACCAATACCCCTCTAGAATGTTCAAAGAAATTGATAGAGGCAGAGTGCTTCCATATTCATTTACGGAGCCACTAATATCCTAATACCCAGAATGAATATGGTCTAACTAAAAAAGAGAACTAGAAACCACTCTCTTTAATGAACACAGATGCAAAAATCCTCAGAAAATATTAGCAACTTAGAAAAAGAAGTTGGAGAAACAACAACAACAACAACAACAAAAAACCCCATGATCCAGGCTGGGGATTTAGCTCAGTGGTTCTGGTGCCTGCCTTGCAAGCACAAGAGTCTGGGTTTGATCTCCAGTAACCACATACCACAGTGCCGAGTGTGGTGGTTCCCACCTGTAATCCCAGCACTCGGGAAGCAGAGGCAGGAGGATTGCTCTGAGTTCAAAGCTAAACTGTAAAGGGAGACTTTATCTCAAAAAAGAAAAACAAACAAACAAACCTAAGAATGTAATTTTAAAGCTAATATGTACGGATAATATACACATGCATATTTTTTCATAAAATATGAAAATCTTTATTAATAGTTTCTTAGAAATATTAGGTTATTTTCCAACAATATATTATCATAACTGTATTTATAAATTTTAAATTAAGATATATTTTCCTTTCAGAGAATTCTCAGACTTCTATAATATTCATTGTTACTTAAGTAATTTTTCCCTTGCATGTGGATATTTTCCAATAGATATTCATTATTTTTTCACAAATATTATGTATGATCTGCTAAATTAGCGAGTCATAATAAGCTGCTTTATCCATTCTAGCTTCAACTTTAGACAATAGCATCCTCAACTAGTCCACTAGATGGCACCCAAGAAAAGGTTAACCACTCCGTTCCAACTGCCATTTATCTTTAAAAGACAAGTGAAAATTAAGGTACGCTCTGAACAGGGACCAAATACCCACAACGAAGGCACACAGTAGATGTGCTAAGTACGAGCTAAGAATAATTATAGCAACAAGAATGAAAATGGGGAAAGAGGACGTAGAGGAAATGGGTGGGTGGGGAAAGGGGATTTTTAAAAAAAGAGAAAAACTGCACATGTACTACTCCCCAGCATGACTGCAAAACGTCCTTTACTGCAAACATGTTTTAATAAAATAAATTTTTAAAGAGCAGTTGTGGACTGGGGATGTAACTCGGCAGCACTGTGCCTGCCTGACATGTGTAAAGTCTTGTGTTTAATTCCAGGTAATATACAAAAAAACAGTAATTGTAAGTGGACTTTTAACTGTTGGCCCACAATTTCTATTAGACAGATGTCTATTTAAATTTTATTTTATAGTATAAAGAGTTAAATAGATGAATCCAATGTCTTTGGGTGATTTCATAGAGAATAAAACATTTAAAACTGTAGGATAATTTGATTTTATATGAAGTACAAAAATAGCATAGATATCTTAATTTGATTGATAAATGTATGCACTAAGAAATTATTGGAAAAATATTTTTAATTTCCACTCAAACTTATTTAATTAATAAAAACAGTGTCTTTAACAAATCACTTTTTGAGCTATTTTGTATTGATGGAAAAATTTTATTATGGATTGACTGAAAATTTGGCATTTTAGCTGGTTTATATTGTTAAGGAAAGGTATCCTAAAGGAAATATTTAGTGTATTGGAAACATTGCAAAATAGGTATAAATGTGTACTCTCTCAATAAAAGTTACCTAGAAGATTATCACCTTTATATCACAGAAGGCCATGGCTCGTTTTTCTTCCTCACCGCAGCACCTGTTCATTGAGAATAAGGATCACACCTACACGAGAAGATCTCATGTTAGCTGTCTTCTTTCTGATTTTTATTTTC
>PVIR01012914.1:0-43451 GCA_004026965.1 Petromus typicus | reverse complement strand
AGGGTAGACGATAGCCTTAGGTTACCTGTACCTTACCTGAGACAGAACTGCCCATCATCCTCTGCCGCTCTGAATGCCCACCTTCAGCTGTTTTACTTAGTAGATGCTCATTGTCACTGCTGAGAGGTGACTCGATAGGGTCATATTGTGAATGTTTACATGCTGCTAAGCACCAAGCCTTGTGTCCTTCAGTGTGTGTGCTCACACGGGTGTCATAAAACTTCTCTATTTAAACTGAGCCTTCTTTTTAATATATTCCTGATCAGATATGGAAATAAGCTGTCAGCGTTTGTGTAAGGATTTGTTGAGCCTTGCTGGACAAGTGGTTTGTGTGCAAACCAAACTTCCTCCACCCAGTGCAATATATGTGCGTGACTGCTTGTGTCTTTTTATGACTTTTTTGCCTTTTAGAAAATTGGTAAATAAAGCAGGTATATTTTTATTTTCACTTGCATGTTTGTTTGTTTCGTGTTACTGGGGATCCAACCTGGGGCCTCGCGCGTGTTAAGCACAGGCTCTGCTCCCGAGCTCCACCCTGGCCCTGCAGAAGAAAAAGAACTGGGAGTGTTTTTATAGAACTCTGCACATTCTGCACCCAGGGCGTCCCCCAACAGTTTGCTTCCCCCTCTCCTCCCACCCTGTGCTGCAGATGGGCTGGCTGCCTGTGTGCTGGTCACAGTGCTGAAGACAGACAATGCTATGCAGAAATGCATCTGTCTCTCCTGAGGGCAATACACACTTCTGGCCCCATCCCCCCACGCGGGCTTTGAGTTTTCACATCAATGGGCCTATAGTGCTCAGCAATCTGGAATTTTCATTTTTTTCTTCAGATACTTTCCGAGATGCTTCTGGGGACAGGATTGCTTTATTCAGCACTCCTTGAACTCCGCGTCACAGAGGGTTCTCAGCTGTTGCTCCTGGCTGTGGGCTGTTCTAGTGCTGTGTCTCCAGGTTCACAAGCCTCTGCTGGGGAACAGCTAATCTCTTTTAAACTCCCAGTGTCTCTTTTATGCGGTTTTCTGGCACTGATTTTTCTGTTCAGATTGTCCACCTTCCCAAACTGTCTTAACACTCTCAGCGCTCATGTCTATCATTTCTGTATTTCCCTCATTACTGTGGACCTTACTTGCTCGTGTACATTGTAGCGTTTTATTGAATGATAAGCGCTGTGCATTTTACTTTGTTGCGACTGGGAGATGTTTTAGATGACTGCGGTTTACAGCTGATATTGACACCTGTTACCCAGTTTCCTGTAATGGTCACATCTCATCACAGTTGGGATACTGATGTTGAGTTAAAGGGCTTACTCAAGTTTCCTAGGGTTTTAGTTTTGTTTTGTGGTACTGGGAACTGAACCCAAGACCTTCCCACAGATTTTGAGGCAGATTCTGTCAGCCATGGCTCTGGCCGGGCTGGGCTCTCTTGGTAGCAAATGGTAACCAGGTCTCTGAGTAAGAAAACCCCATCTCCATCGGCCTGTATTTCCTCTGCTTTTTTCCCCCCTCTACTTTTCAGTAGTACAATTTGACTATTAGATAGTATACTTTGATATATTTAATTACTAATTTAATCATTACCCACAATTTATAAAGAGCCCTTCTATCATTTCCTGGAAGGAACAAAGCCGTTTAGCCCAAGGCTTGCCCTGCACAGTGCCTCAGCCACAGCTAGCAAGGCCATGAATTCAGGCCAGGAGAGCAGGCCCGAGCTGGGACTCAGGGTTTTAACAAGATGCACAAATGAGCATAGCAATCACCCAGCATCGGCCACCAGAGGAATGAGGTCGCTCTGGGTGGTAGGAACCCAACATGGAGAGTGGATGGAGGACAGCCGCGGGCATTCTGCTGTGCCAAGCAGGGAGCAACACGCAGGGTGCATGCTGTGGGCTTGCCCAGCCCTCTCCTGTCACGCCTGCCCGCCTGGCAGCTACAGACCTGGTAGCTGGGCCGAGACGTCACACACCATGTCTGAAGCTGGCACAGTAGCTAAGCATTTGGTGAGTTTACCGGGAGAACCCTGGCTCAGTGAGTGATTCAGGCAGTGAAAGCTGATGGGCACAGAGCCAAGGCTGGGGGAGTTCCCTGTACAGTTCCCCATAAACGCGTTCCAGCCCCGCCTCAGCCTCGGTGCTGGGGTTCTAGGCATGAGCCACACACCCGCCCACCACAGGGCTTTGTACAACATTTCTCAAACCATTAATTCTTTCTGCACATCAATTGTGGTAACCCATGGGCCAGGGCAAGAGGTAAGGCAGAGGGTGGCAGGCCCTAGAGGCTGAATGTCACAGGTTTGTCATTTCCCAAGTTCTTTGGCAAAAGAACAGTGAAAGATTTTGCCAAGAATACATTTCAGCATTTTTCTCAGCATGTTCTATGAGAAATAGTGACATGATAGCAAATCTGAATTTCCAACATTAAATATTCTTAAGCAGATGAAGGTAGGAACAGCCTTGGGATAAATGGTACACGAGCTGGGAAAGATCTGCCCAAGACGCTACTGCATTTCTAGTGAAGTAGGGCAGAAGGAGGCACTGGTGAGGTGGACCATGGCGTGGACCAGGCGAGGATTCCCAGGGGAAGAGTGGGCAGACCGGCATTCTCACTTTCAGAGCTTCTCACCGAGTGCTCTAGGGAAGGGGCAGCAGTGAGGTCTGTCTCCACATGCTAAGTGATGACTCCTGGCTGAACGTGATATCAGAAACTGCAAGTGCTCCAGGTGCCCATCAGGTCAGTGTTGCCCAAGACATGGCACCCAAACACAACAGATGAGAAGCGGAGCAAGGGTAAGCACCAGAGGGTCACTGGCCAGACCCAGGCTCAGCGGCTTCCCACCTCAGCCTCTCAAGGGCTGCACAGGCCCACTGCTAGAGAAGCCCATGGGAAGTCAGAGAAGCTGCTGCTTCTGAGGGCCGGGCTCAGTCTTGCAGGCGAATCCTCACCGAGCAGAGCTCAGCAGCAGGCAGACTGTACACCAGCAGGGTGTCACAAAGCCCAGGCCACATCCAGATCCCCACCCATTACAAGGTTAGCAAGGGGTGTGTAGAGAGAGCCAGAAGTCTGGAGTCCAGGCTCAGGGAGACCTGTAGGTCCCAGGGGCTCCAAAGCATAGCAAGTGCTGGGTGCTGAGGGGCTGAGGTTGGTTAGAGGACTTCTACAAGACAGAATGGATGACTCAGCTATTAGGACCTGACTCTTTTTTGGGCAAGGCCTCACTATGTAGCTCAGGCTGGCCTTGAACTCAGTGACCCTCCTGCCTCAGCCTCCTGGATGCTGAGGTCACAGGCATGTCATTTTTTTTTTTAAGAGTTAACTGATAAGGATTTTTCTTCTGCACAAGTGCTTTGCAGTCAGAACTAGTGACTGTTACTCTGTTTTCAGTGTGGTCTTTTACCTGCACAAAGCAGTAGACCATGGTGTCCTTTCCTCTGCACAAGTGCACACCGGAGAAATCCTGGCAGGCAGAAAACCTACCCTTGGTAGGTATGTGGGGACAGCTGGAAGCAGGTGCCTTGGAGGTGGGCTGGCAATCACCTGGCCAGGCAGGCAGTGTCGCAGCCTCTCCAGCAGACTGGGCTTCCTGACCTTCTCATTCCGTGTCCGGCCAGCCTTGCTTGTACACCCAGACGGGGCCATCTCTGGCCCCCTAACTCCATTGAGCGCAGTTCCTGAGCTGAGGAAACACTTCAGGTTACACTGCCTGCTGGTCAATCTCTCCATCAGACGAGTTAAGAACAGCAAACTGAACCCAAGAGCTGGCAGCCAGAGGTCTGCAGTGGGCACATGTGAGCGTCAGGCGGGCAGCAAATGTAAGCAGACACACTTTATTTTGCATTTGATTTCACTGTTCAGATGTCTAAGGCTGGAGAGAGATCCACTTCCTGTCTTCAAGGCTCGTCCTATGGATGTTAGCCTAACCCAGCATGGCACGTACCCTGCAGGTGCCTGGCCCTCTAGGCCCTCCAGGCTGCCCCCATACAGGCCCGGACCAGAGTGGACTCAGAGCCAGCCATGGCATAGGCACAGGACATAGACCTGCACGGCTGGTGCCAAGATCTTGCTTTCCCCTGGGACAAAGGCCTGGCACTCACAGTCCCACGGGCTTAGGTCCTGCGACTACCGCACAGCCCTCTGGGGAGCCTGTGGGGAAGGGCTCCTGCTGTGTAATTTCTGTGATCCAGAGTAGCTTCAAAGGGCTTGACTTGAAAGCAAGGGCTGTGTTTCTGAGCCAGCCCAGCTGCACTAGGACAGAGGAACACTGTGGCTTTCGGTCGCTCTATTTCTCTTCAGTGGGTGCTTGACCCACAGCTTTCTATCTGCTCTATACAATGAAAATACAAACTAAATAAGAGTAGAAAAAAATAAAAGCATTAAATTGTACAAATTACAAATCTGTTCCAAAATATACTTACATTAAATAAAATGTGCATTTCAGTAAGAGCTACAGTGAAAGACTATGCATTCTGGGAAGCTTCCCTTCTAGGCAGGGCCAACATCCAGGAGGAAGCTAAGGGGATGTGCATCCGTCAGTTTGTGGGGCTCTTATTGCCAATCTGCGAGGACACTGGACACGTCAGACATCACCGTGCAGGGCGGGGAGCAAGCAGCCCACAGGCCAGTTCAGGAAGAGACGCCCCGGGCTTCACCGACAGCCTAGACAGCACAGTTTCGGGAAAGTAAACATGTTAAGGGAAGCAGACACGCTCTAGAGGCCCAGACACACTTTCTTGCTGTATTTATGCTGCACTCCATCTACAGTGGGCATCAGGAGGACGGTCTTCACCAGGACAATACGCTCACAGGACGGGGACAGTCCTGAGGACTGTGGGTGGTGAGGATGGGAGGAGGGCTCGCAGTCCCAGCCTGCAGTGTCCTCTATCATCTGGCATAGCGCTTGATGTAGTCATCCACTTTACTCCGGAAGTCCTCCTGTGAAGAGAGAGGGGAGCGTGAGATGGGCCAGGGCAGAGCCATGGGGAGCTGAGCACCACTTACCCGTGCCTAGTGTGTGGTGTGGAGCTGGCACAGATGAGGACCCTCCCACACCTGCCGTGCAGATGGAGAGCATGGCTGCACAGTGTGGCACAGCCTTCAGGTCTCTGCCAGTACAGTACGCACCCTAATTTCCAGATCTTTGACCCCAGCAGGACTCCCCCAGGCACTTTACTGCCCACTTAGCATGTGCCCACCCTGTGGCCCCCAGCAAGGTAGCCATGTTGACCAGGGAAAGGCAGGGGTGCTTAGAGCTCTGTCCTCAACAGCAGGAAGCCTTGGCTGCCTGGGAGATGGGCGGCCTCTGAGGATGAGGCAACAGGAACCCAGGACCAGGCCACCACACGCAGCCCAGCTCTCAGGGGTCTACTGCCCCAGGGACTGGAACAAACTCCCACGGACTGAGCCAGAAGTGACCTGAAATGCCACACAGCCTTCAAGGTCCAGGGCATATGGCAGCATCGTCACAGTTCATTCCTATGCCCTGTTTTCCCTGTATATCTCCCATGTTGAGCCTGCAGGGTGTGCACCAGGCTGGCACAAGCTGAGCTGGACCAGCATACAAGATGCCCATGCTTTTGCAGGAGACACCTAATGCACCTCTTGTCTGGAGAGATCCTGCCCTGGCAAGCCAGGTGCTGGGCACCTGCCCCTACACCCTGAGTCAGCACAGGGACCCCCTCCAGGCTAGGAGAGTTCTGCTGTGACCTGCTCCTACTCAAGGTTAGAAACAGGAGCTGCGGGGAAGCCCTGGTGATGGTGCCAACTCCTGTCACCTGTCCCCAGACTTGGCTGCCAATGGAGCCCTATGACCTGTAATAATGGGGGTGGGGGCTGCACACAAAGTGGCCTGCAGCTAAAGGTCCCCAAGGCCACTTCTCCTGTCCCCAGAGTCAGGTCATACAGTCAGCTCAAAAGGAATCACTGTGGAAGTTCAGGCTATGAAGCAAATACCCTAGGTCTTCTGGCCCTCAATAGCTGTGCTCGCCTCATCCAGGATATGGACCAGTGCCAGATCCACAAGGAGCCCTGCTGTGGTGCAGGAGCAGCAGGGTGCATAACAAACACTCAGGGTCTGAGCCCGAGGGAGTCCAGAACTCTGCTCAGAGAAGAGGCAGGCTGATGGCAGGAGGCTGACCTGGCAGAGCACAGGAAATGTAGGTTGGATCCTCACTCCATCAGCCCTATCACCCTCTTCCAGGTACTGTCCTGTTCTAGGGAGAAAGTGGTCATGGCCTGATGTACACGATTCATCTTGATCTTACTAAGAAAACCATCTGGCCTCAGGTAAAACGTGTTCCTAAGATCTCACAAGCTGGTTGTCAAGTCTTTGGAATATGCTGCTTTCCCTCCCAGCCCTGAGGCCCCCGCTCTCCACTTCTCCCTTATCCAGGCCAGAGACACTGTCATCGTCCCTCTACCTAACATGCCAAGCTGGAGAAGCCTGTCACCTGCTTACCTTGTCTCGCAAGTGATGTTCTGCAGCTTCAATATTCAGTGGGTCATCAAAATTCAGAAGATCCTTAAATGAGAGAGACTCACAGTAAACACTGGGCTCGCTCTACTGTTCTGCTTTCCAGGCTGTCACCCATACGGCAGTGGAGGACCCTGATTAGTGAGCAGCAGGCCCCTGGGAGAGCTGGACTGCTCTGGGCACCCAGTCCTTCTGATGGAAAAGCACTTCAAAGGTGCTGCCACTGCCTGGGATCAGGTGAGTGCATGGACTCAGTGGGGGACTGCCAGTCTCCATTCTGGGTAACTGGCAAAGCCAACCACTCCTGCTCTGAATGCTTCCAAATAAACCTTGTTCTTTTTGGATATTCATTTTCCCCTTATGTCCTTAGTGACTGGCACATGCTCCTGAGTATCGGCGGCTCCCCAGACCGTGCCAATCTCCCTGATTCCTTTTCAGCACCCTTATAGCCTAGAAGTCTGGAGTGAGACCCACGGGCAGTCCCTTTGGCATGACTCTTGCTGCCTGCCCCTCTCTAACCAAGAGTTCTGTGGACTTGGAGCAGAATGCCCACTGACCTGGGCGAGGTCTGTCTGGAGTCACTGCCATGCAGAGTACACACAGGGCAGGTCATGGGTAAGGCTGTTACACTGCTCTGTAGGAGCTGTATTCAACTTAGCAACTGTACTTTGATTTGGAAATAAGTATGTTTATAACCAGTAATATGCTAGAAACATAGCAAAGTAAAAAAGGTAAATCTCTATGGGTATTCAAATTCGAAAACTAGATTCCAAGCTCTAGAAATGGGCAAAAACAAAATGTATTTGCTAATGTATACAGGGACTACTTTAGATACACAAAACTGCTTACCATCTTTGTTGTTTGCTTGTCCTAAGATGAATGTAGCAACTACCAACTAGAATAATACTACAGATTGAACTCATACTCTTGATGGATTCCTTAGGATTTGGAATCTCTGAGGCACTTGGTGATGGTCAGCTAGTGCAGCTGCACCAGATTTCCACAGTTCAGTTTAAGTCTTGTTTTTGCTCACGATAAAAACAAGAATACTAGCTGCGGCTTGCGGTGCATGCCTATAACCCCAGCACTTTGGAAAGCTAAGACAAGAAAATGGCAAGTTTTGGCCCATTCTGAACAACTTAGCAGAACCCTATCTCAAAATAATAAATAAATAAAAGGCTGGGGGTGTAGCTCAGTGTGACAGTCCTGGGCTCAAGCCCCAGCGCTGCCCCCAGGACAGAAGAAGAGCAGTGGCCTTGGGCTGAGAGGTGCAGGTGGACCTGCTGCGGGCACTGTGCCCTGAGCACCAGCAGGGAGCTCTTCTCAGACTTTTTGGGGTAGGCTCTATTCCCAAGGGACCTGAGGTTCTTAACTCAGACAGGGATCCCAGAAACTTACCTCTGTGAAGGCCCTGTAATGAGTTAAAGGGGCAAAGATGACATCAAAAGCCCCATGGCCAGCTTTCCTGTGTCCACTGTCTGGTGCAACCACCTAGCAGCTCACCCCTCACGGTGCAAGAGGATCTCAGCTCAGGTTCTTCAAACCCTTCCAGGCTTGTATGCAGCATCCCCACCCACTCCAGGACACTGCACCTGGCAGGGCCCAGGCACCCGCAGGACCTGGGCCTGGCGAGTCCCTCGGAGGGGCTGAAGCAAACAGCGCCCACCTCATCCCAGAAGGCAGAGGCTGCCAGGACACAGGCAGAGGGACTGCTCTGGTCCTTTCCAGATACCCACCCTAGTGTCACCCCATTGCCCTGGACCCTGTGTCACAGCTCCTCTTCTGCCTGTGAGGGCAATGGAGATGAGGCTAAGTGTGTGTGTGTGCAGGGTGCAAGTGACTCATGGTGTCACCCAGGGTGACATCTCGGACAGAGGCCAAGGAACTAAGCACCTAGGAGTGTGGCTGGTATACTTACAGTGAATAAAGAGTTTAAGCCCCAGACAACATCCTGAAACAGAAAGAAACAATTTTCAGGCTCCTATACACTGAAGTCTTTTAAACCCAGGACCAAGAAACACTCCTTATACCACAACATAACCTGTCCTCAATAAGACAGGAAATGAAAGCAACCTTCTGTATAAAAACAACCTTTTGTTGACTATAACAAGCCCTGAGAAATTAAAAAGACCCCGTCATGGGAGTGAGTATAATCAAAAGGACAGCACTGCCCTCCACTCAGATCCCAGGCAGTGAGCTGCCAGGTAGCGAGCCCACTGGCTGTCATGTGCACCCCAAGCACCACCTTTCACCCTGCCCACCTCCTACCACACAGATTTCAATCTTCAGAGGAGCAACTTTAACATAAAACATGAGGCATGGATAAGCCCACTGCCTCTATCTGGTGTCCTCTTGGTATTTTTCTTTCATTCCTTCAAGAATGAAGGGAGGTGCACATTTCAAGGGACAGAGGTTTTTATTCAAATAACACCAAAACCTGTGCTGTGCTGACTTCTCTGCAGTAGTGCAGATCTCATCCGCCTGCCTCTGCATCAGCTGGAGAGCGAGGCCTCTGTAAGCTCGTTCTCATGGTCCACTCACCTAAGCGGCTGGCAACTACATCTGCCCTTATCCACTTTCTCCTGCCCACCCAGCCACCTGTCCCTAGCGCTGAAATGGGAGGCCAAGCACCATGTGTGGTAAGGAAGGAGGTAGTAGCTGGGTGGGCTGGTCAGCAGGCTAGCTCAGAGTGGCCCTCCTGAGCAGTGGCACCCAGAGGCAGCAGTACAGGACAGGGCTCTGCCAGACACAGAAGTGCAGAGGGGCACCCTCCAGGGAGAGGACAGCTTGGCAGAGGCTGCAGAGAAACCAGGCCAGGCTGCCATGTGGCAAGGAAGGCAGCTTGGGAGGTGGTGGGTCACAGTGTCAGCCTCCTGGAGACCAGGCCACTGTCCAAAGTTCTCTTTCCGCACTGTGTCCCCCAGTGCTCACTGGTGACAGACACCCACCTGTGACACTCCTTCCACCACAGGGAGCAACTGCCACACCAGGGTACATGCTGCTCTTTCCCTTGAGCTGCCCCTATTACGATATCCATGAGCTTCCTCTGTGACTGACATCAGCCCTAGGCTTCTCTCTGTGCCTGGGCGTACTGCCACCAACCCCAGGGACATGTGTCAAGCCCAAACTGACCCAGCTGGTGCTACTCACAGGGCAGTACCTCCAGGCAGGACGGGGGTGGGGCTAGGTGCTGACTCACCTTAAGGGTCCTTGTGGGAGCCCAGCCAGTGCCGTCAATCGAATGTTCTCTCAGCAAACTGAAACACAGAGTACAAGGCGGTCAGCCCAGAGCCCTGGGCCTCCCAGCACACAGGGAGAGCTACTTCTGCCACCTCTTCCCTCTGTGGCTGCTTGGCTTCCTGCCTTGTTGAGGGCTACTTTCTCAACTCCATGGCTATATGCACACAGACAGTCCTCTGTGCAGTTTCCTGTTCACTCGGGACACAGATCTTTCATCCCTGGCATGGGCATGGAAGTTTTCAGCATGCTTCAAACAACATACAGAGCCTGTCTGTCACTCCAATACTCACAGTGATGCTGACACACACACAACAGCAGGAGTCACAAGGCTCTGAGGTTCCTGTCTGTGTGTCAGGTGTGACCTGAGCACAGGCCGGTGCCTTGGACCACGAAGAAGAGCCGCAGTCACCAGCTCAGGAAACAGCCCAGGGAAATGGGTCACACCCAGTGGCTGTCAGGAACTGCACCCTGCACGCTCTTGGGCTTGTAAGGACTTGAGCTTCTGAACACAACCTCTTAACATGCAGCTTTTTCAAAAATTTCAAAAGGGAAATCTCTGCAGATTAGTGCAGATTTCTCGGCAGCCCAGACGGTGAGTGGTGCTGCTTCTTAAGGGCATGCCCGGGTCCTGCTCATGTTCGAAACTCTTCAGTGGTAGAGGCACACTGCGTCTTCTCACACCAGTGACTTCCCACATTCAAACACCTGCACCTCATCATCTACAGTATCTCCAAATACAAATAAGTCAATTTAGATCAGGAGAAAGCTTGTATACATGTAGACTTTGAATCAAAACTATAATCTATGAAAATCTGAAAATATAATCAACCTTAAATTAATCATTAAAATTTACTTTGAGCTTTAAAAAGAAAAGAAAAACCATACATCCTCCTAATTGGCTAGACATCTTTCTACTCTTCAGAGGCACCAGTGAATCTAAGTGGATACGAAATTTCACAACTTTTTTTGTTGTTGTTGGCCAGGGTGGTTTTATTCTATTTTTTATTTTAAAAACTGATTTTAATGGTACTTTTTTTTTTTTTAGGAGATAGGGTTATTTTTATGTAAAAGTTAAACACACAATGTTTGCAAATGAAATCCAGTATTTTAGAGGAAGTTTAAACAAAAGTATTTCTAAATATTCCCCAATTCTTTTTTTTGGAGACAGGGTCTCGTTTTGTAGTTCAGGCTGGCCCTGAGCTCAGCCTCCAACTCACATCACAGCAATCCTCCTGCCTCTGCCTCCCCAGTGCCGGGATTACAGGCGTGAATCACCACAGTCGGCACTGTGGTATGTGGTACTGATGACTGCTGGGCATGAGTCTCCATACCCAGTATTGTATGTGGTTAACCGGGGATGGAACCCGAGTCCTTGTGCTTGCAAGACAGGTGCTGGAACCACTGAGCTAAATACCCGTCCCCCAATTCTTGATAGTACCTTCACCAGGCCAGGAATGCTTTTCTCTATTTCTACTAATTTTCTTTTTTTTAAATTAAAATCTTTATTGATACATTATGAATGCACATCATCATCGCATTCAACACTGAGAGTTTGTACCAGAATATGACATGACTTGATTCTCATTTTTTCCCCTTGCCCCCGCCCTGCAACTCCCCACCCCCTATATATATATAAGCTTGAATATCTTTCTAGGAGACATCTGTCAGAAGCACTTAGTTATTAGGATGGAGAATTATTTCTCACCAAGCCTGTCCTTTTCTCCTTGGGCCCTGCATGATCTCTAGCTGTCACCTTTGCCTTCTTATGCCTCATAAAGCAGGACACACAGACTGCTCTCCACCAACCTGGCTCAATCAATGGCAGGGAGCAAAGGACAGGATGAAAAGAAAGGAGGAAGCTGATGAATGAGCTGGCCCGCCTGCATCCTGTCAACAGCAGTGTGGGCACGAGGACTCCACACCCAGAGGCAGTTAACTGGGGAGCAAGGGCCACCACCAGGCCATAAGGGACAGCACTCCACTTGCTGTGGAAATTCTAGCCTGGGCTTTGCAGATGGTGGTTCCAGCAGAGGAGCCTGTGCGCAGACACTGCCAGCAGGAGGTCACTAAGTGAGGGACATAGGACACCTTAGGGACTCGCCCGGAAGCTTAGACTCCAGAATCAAAAGGCTGAAGTGTAGTTAACTGAACTCCTGACTTGCGTTCTCCATCCTGGCATGGACCCTCTGACTTTGGGGCAGGCGCAGAGTGAGGGTCCTGGTCCCGGGCAGCCCTTCGAGCAGGGTCCAGGACAACAGAACAAAGCCAAGCAGCCTCCACCTGAGGGAGTACTCTTGAGCACCAGCAGTCCTGTGAGGAGGACCTGGGAGACACTCTCTGCTGTGCATCGCAAGCTAGCCCTTTTGGCCCAGACCCAGAAGATCCGGAGGTCAAGACCAGCCAAGCTCATACCTGTTGGCCTCACTGGACATTGGTGGACCCGGAATGGGACTTCACTAGGTTAAGTTCCTAACAGTTAGCTGATGAGCCCACAAGGAAACACAGCCACGTATAAACCCAAGTTAGGTACAGGCTGTGTGGCTAACAGCCCAGCAGCGCCTGCCTGGTCTCTGCCATCTGCTTCCCTCCCGCTGTGCCTTTCTCTGGCAGCCAGGGAGCTGAGATGCAGCAGAAACATTTCCCTGAGAACCACTCATGCACAGCAGCACCATTTTCTAGGAGCAGTGCCCCTCTTTCTTCTGGGTGCTAAGGGGCTAGGGATATTCATCCAGCGAGCTTTTCTCTTTCCATTTTGTGCTAGAGGCTTTTCGTTAATTTGTTTTGTGTTAACAAGGCTGGAACCCAGGGCCTCTGCACTGAGTTGCATCCCTACCCCCTTCTAATTTTGAGACAGGCTCTCCCTAAATTGTCCAGGCTGGATTTGAACTTACGATCCTCCTGCCTCAGCCTCCCAGAGTGCAGGAATAACAGGTAAGTGCCATCATATCTTGCTGCATTTTTAATTTTAACATAGTCAAACTGAACAATGTTTCCTTCATAGTGGTGGCTTTTGTATCAGGTTACCTCCTGCTCACACTGCTGTCATCCTCTGCTAGTCACCTGACCTTCCGGAAGACTATAAAAGCAAAGCCTCTCCTTCCTACTCTGGGCCCAGTTCTGACCGAGGCAAGGAACACACAGGGCAGGGTAGTGGCAGTGCCTACTGCTGGCCAGCACATCCTGGAACAGGGAAAGTTGAGGGGCTCAACACTGCTGCTAGAAAAGGCCTATGGTTCAATACGTAAGGATGGACAGGGCCAAGGGAAGACCCCTTGAGAAAAAGTATGCCTGTATAAATCTATTTGTAACTGCCTGTAAACGTGAGGCTGACCTAAGGAAACCAAGCAACATGCACACAGATAGAGGAGGCCAAGGGTGTAGGTTGCACTTCTGGGACAGAACAGAGCAGCACAGGCACCAATCCCTCGGTGACTGGTGGCCACTGACAAGCTAACGGGAGATGAGAGGAGAGATGGGGTGGCCCCACAGGACTGGAAACATCCCCTAACCCCAGCACCCTGGCTAACCACGAGGAAGTCCCACTCCAGGAACTCCCAACCCTGCCTTCCTTCCCACTATGCTCTCCACCACTCCCACACTGCCACCGGAGCTCCTTCCAGCCAGGCCCAGAGCCTGCCTAGTGTGCTCAGCACCACCGCTTCACTGCACACAGGGACAGGACAGAAGCGTTAGTCCTGAAACACGCTGAAATGACTTTGAAACCAACCTTCCCACTAGTACATCTTCAGTCCACTACTGCAGACAGCAATGGGAAGGGCATTGCCCCAGCTCTATGCCCCAGCCTGGTCCAGAATGTACCCGCGTGCAGCGGGCCCCAGGAGATGGGTGCTCAGTGTGGGACCCCAGGAGGCTAGACTGCTTCTCCTGCCTCCATCAGTCTTATTCTCCTCTCTTAGCTAAAATCGGCCTCAGGCAGGCAAAGCAGTCTCTCACTGGCAGAGGGAAGGGCACTGCCCAGCCATGCTGAGCCCGAGGGCGGACCATCTGAAGCAGAGCTAGGGCACAGTTTGAGGACAGGCACTTCAGTGTCTCTCTGAGTTGTGCATGAGGAGGCCAACGTGAGGATGATGGGAAACAACACTCACCTTAGACATATTTCCCCTGTCTCCGTGATGTTGGGGTGCCAGATCCTGGTCAAGCACTTCACTTTGGGAGGCTGTAATAGAGAGCCCATGTGATGAGGACCACCTCTTCAGACAATGTCCATAACACTTCCAGGCACTTCCAGCTCTCAGGCCTGGATAGAGCCCATCCTCGCCCACAGGTAGTCTCTGGAGCTCAACAGGCCACATCCTGCACCAGACAGTGCAGGGGCAGAACTCCAGCCACCCTGGAACTAGGGCTTTCAATGGCATCTGGGTGCACTCTGGGACAGAACCACACATACTTGTCCTGACTCCAACCAGGACTTCACAGAGTGCTCTGAGCCTCAGCCAAAAATAAACCACTATTCCTTCTAAAAATGGCTTGTTTCCTTCACTGAGGTCTTTTTTTCTTTTTTTTAAGACAGGGTCTCACTTTGTAGTTCAGGCTAGCCCTGAGCTCAGCCTCAAACTCACAGCAATCCTCCTGCCTCTGTTTCCCAAGGGCTGGAATTGCTGGCGTAAGCCACCATGCCCGACACTGTGGTATGTGGTACTAATTATTGGTGGGCATGAGTCTCCACACCCAGTATTGTTGTATGTGGTTACCAGGGATCAAATCTGGGCCCTTACACTTGCAAGACAAGCTCCAGAACCACTGAGTAAATCCCCAGCCCCAAACGTCTGTTTTTTAGACAGGGTCTTGATGCATTGCTTAGGCTGGTCTTGAACTTGAGATCTTCCTGCCTCAGTCTCTCAAGTTCAGAGATCACAGGTGTGTAGCATCACACTGGGCTTCTTGCCTGTTGATTCTGAAGATGCTTCTGTTACATATATTTTCCTAGACAACATCTTTGTCCACTGTACACTAAGAGGAAGAAAGAATGCAAAGGAGCTTATGGGGATGAAGCATTCCAGTGACATTCACAAGTTGGCATGTTTGGACACAGGTCTAATCTAAATTCTTTTAAGAGCCTACAAAAGTGAAAGAAGTAAATGTGTACATATAATACTACATACTATGATAATACTTAACACATGATGATGTTAAAATACATGATGATATAGAATGTGTCTAACTGCACAAACATGTAAATAGAAGTCATCACTGTTTGCTTCCCTCTTGGCAGAAGTGCTCATTACTCCGCCCCTAGGAC
Organism: Petromus typicus; assembly: GCA_004026965.1. Taxonomy (NCBI): domain Eukaryota; kingdom Metazoa; phylum Chordata; class Mammalia; order Rodentia; family Petromuridae; genus Petromus; species Petromus typicus. The sequence continues at coordinate 28,489 of PVIR01012914.1, read as the reverse complement.
TGTGCCCGACAATGTGCACATGCCCTGGGCCTCTCTTCTGGCTGCGCGCACACACACGCACACCCTGCCCTTCCACAAAGTGGCCTGCCTCCGCCCTGCTCACATCCTGCAGAAGACTCCTGACGTGAAGAGGAGCTGCGGCTCCGGGTCAGCCCGGGGAGTGGCAGTGCGATGGGACCATATCCTCCCTGCTCCTCATGTGGCATTGTTTTACACATCACGTCTTCAGAAGCATAAGTCTCTTATCCACATCCGCTCCTGTAGCTTTTCTAGTGCTTTTTACTTAAAGAAGTTCAGGCTTATTCAGAAGTTCAGGCACTCACAGGAGTGCCTTCTGATTTTACCACATTGAGTTTCCTCCCAAAGTGATGAACCCACTGTGTAAAGCCTGTCTCAGGGCTTGGCGAGAGTGTGAGTGCCTCTCACTCATCTGCTCCCAGCAAGTGGGGCACAAAGATGCCCACTTCCCGTGAGGCCTCTGCCTGGATGGGGTCCAGGCTCCAGGTGGCAGGGCAGTGTGCAGTCTAGGGCCACAGCTGGAAACCTGCCCCAGGGACTGAAGGAAGCGAAACCTGGCCGGCTCAACCTCCCTCCCCACCATGCGCCTGAGCCCCGCCTGGTGTCTGCCCTTTGCCCTCTCGTCTGCCTGGTTAGATGATGTCAGATCCTCCTCAGTCAACATCTGTCACTCAGGTCCTCCTTACACGTGGGTCAGGAACAGCACCAAGCAGAAGGGTGGGCCTCCCCAACTCAACACTCCTGGCCAGACCATTACACAACCGAGTTTAACACATAACAAACACTGCATTTCCAATCAATGAGGAAAGGCTGTCCAGTGGTCCCCTGGCTAAAAAAAACCAGATATCCCCACTTAAACCTTTATTCCAGATGTTAAACCCAAAAGACAGACCTATACAAGCACTAGAAATGTACAGACCACCATCTTGTGGTCTGACAGGCCACTTCAAGCATTTCATAACAAAAAACTCATGAGATAAACACTTGACTACAGACTGAAAATAATTACTAATAAGATGACAAAACCAAAAATAATTATACCAGAGATAAGGAAATTTTTAAAAAGTTTCATATTCTATATTTATTTTCTGTTGTTTTCTTTGGCTCTGTTAGGAGCTTGCTTATGGGCCCGGGTGAAGAGAAGTTGCTCGAGCTTGCCATCCTCTTGCCTCAGCCTCACCTGTCTGCCACCATACCTGATGTTGCAGTTTATATATCGGCACACTTACAAAAATACCCCAATGGAAAAAGTGGCAGCAGACATAATAGTGGTTCATGAAAATTGTTAGTAAATAAGAAACAATAACTAGTGCCCCAAATAAAATGAAAATTCAAATGGCAATTAGATACCATTTATTTCTTCCAAACACACTAAAAGGAAAAAGTAAAATAATAAAAGCACTCCATGCTGGAGAGAGTTCAGGAGAGGGATTTAACCCTGAAGGCTGAGGTAGCAATTGCTCTAACCTCTGGGATCAATGGAAGTTTCCAAAAAGCTGAAAACAGCACCAACACACTGTCCTTCCATACTCCAGGCCCAGTCCTGGGAGGAAAAGCTGGGGAGGACCAACGCCAGGCCAGGCTGGTTTTACAGTTCCAAAAATGTTTTTAAGAATGTGATGGAGATCAGTAATGGCCTACAAGGTCTAAAGTATTGCATGGCTCTTCACAGTTTTATAAAAAACTGGCCAACCAGTGGTCAGTGAGGACATCCTGGCTCACCCAGCACACCACGTGCAAAGTGCTACTCATGATGGGAGTGGTCCAGCTGCAGGCTCTGTGCAGCCCCACAGGGCTGTCCAGCAACATGCACAGGTGTGCCGGGTTCCTCAGGAGGACAGGTTACATGGACTGGTGTCTCGATCTGTAAGTCTGTCATGCTGCATCACGGTCCATGATCTGCACTCTGGTGCACGGCAGACCTGCTGAGCCCTGAGCAAACATGACATGCAACATGTCTTGTTCTGCCAGAAGTAGAGCTGCTCCTCCTCCCGACCACTGTCAGCACACACCCTAGGCAGTGGGCACCGTGGGCAGCTACAGCACCCACTTGGCTTCCCAGGACCCTGTGGCCATCACCATTCTGCTGTCAGTGTCATGCCCAGCGCCAGTGACTATGACCGTCCCCAAAGTGGCTGGCTTGTGTCCAGCCAAGCGGGAACAGGGGGAGTGCAAAGGGCACATGCACAGAAGCTGCACCATCTGTATGCACAATGGTTTTGGTAAATCAGTGACTCCACTTAAAGCTCAGCAGGCGAACTGTGGTGTTTGTTGTTATTTCTAGGGAGCCTCCCTACCCCAAACTCCAGTGCTTCTCCTTCAACCTCTGCTTCAGCCTCCCCACATGGTGGAACTACAGGTCCAGGCCCCAAACCTGTGGCTTGAATCTAGTGCTTTTCTACCTTGAGCTTCCTGAGCCCTGCCTTCCTACTGGATAAAGAGTGGAAAAGCAAGGTGAGGTAAAAGCTGCAGGCACAAGGAAGAAGATACAGTGAGGAGCCACAGCTGGACCCAGAAGCGCCAATAGGTGCCATCTCTGGCTCGAGTCCTTTCATGTCCACTTCCTCTGTACAGTGAGGACAAGGAACTCCACTGCTGAATGGAGTCTTGGCATGTGGACAAAAGTCCTGCAGCCACCGATCAGGAGACTCCGCCTTATTTACCCTCTTACTCAGGTGACCAGAAGACGGGTGTGCCAGGAACACAGCAGCAAGCCTGAACTATGTGTTCTGGAACCTAGTTGCCCTGAATTTTAAACAGCTGAACTCAGAGCCAACCTCTCAAGCCTCCTCTTGCTGAAGGCTCTTGGCTTGTGACTTGGGACAGGTACAAAGTCCCAGGAGGTGCCTGACTAGCTAGACAAATCCCCAAAGGTATATTTTCCTATCTTTGTTTGAAAATTAAATTTCCTTTTCTTCTCTTAGATTGTCAACTAGTCCCCATCATAACGAACTTTTATTGCAGTGGCCTAGAGAAAATCAAGTTCTGTAGTTCAAGATTTGGCTTCAAACACAAGAGTTGCAGCCACTGAACAAGGCTGCTATCCAGGGCTGGTCAATGCCCCAACACAGTGACTGGTCCTGGCCACACGACTGCAGGGCCACTATCAGGTTGCTCTTTTCTAGTTACAGGCTGAGGTTAGAGGACTTTCAGAGTTATACACACGGACTCTGTATTATATATACAGCCTCATCCATAAAATCAGTATGGCTAGTTGGCCACACACCAACTGCAGCAGTTCGCGCTACCAGGTCACTGAGCCTACTACATCCCATGTTCAGCTCAGGTGCATGGAGTTGTCAGAAGCTTAAATTCAGTGGTTCTTTGTCCAGGTCTGGGCTTCTCATTTGTCCCCACTCTCTCCTCACCCCATACTCCATCCATCAGAATGGCCAATCTGCCTTCCATGGATGGCAATTCTCACCCACACCTGTGACCAAAGTGCCACATACTTGTGCACCCAGAAGGGCCCCCACCCAGCTCTGGGCTGCATCAGGAGCACTGCCAGGCTCTCAGCTGTCCCTTCTGGGAATCCCATATGCACTTACTGTCATCTATTAGCTAGTCTGTCACTCGCCACTTGCATCACTTCCTCTCACCGCGCCAGAAGTGGAGGGAATGTGATGGCACTTGGTGTAACAGTTGCTGAGAAGGGTCTTGGAGGGAGGGATTAATGTACCTTCTGGTACCTGTTTCTCAGAGCCGAGTGAGTCAGTGTTCCCTGAAACCCTGAGCACACATTTTACAGACTTCCTGAATCTTGGCCTTACACCATAAATGAAGAGTGTTTCAAATTAAAATGACTTTTTTTATATTTAGCAAATAAGAGTTGCACAGAATACAGAGGCAGACTGCCAGCCTACAGTACCCAAGCCTGTGTGATGAGCTGAGTAAGCCGATTTCTACCCTGGACTCTAAGATGCTGCTGACCAATGGCATTCAGCACAGGAATGTGAGGGTGCGTGCTAGGCCCCAGGACATATGCAGAGATGGTGAGGGCCGGGTGGGTGGCAGGGTCACAGGGCAGGCACAAGGGAAGTTGGGGCTCAAGCGCAGGCTACTCACCACCATGTTGTATGCATCAGGAACTTCAGTTTCAAACTGAAATTTTCCACCCTGGTAGTAACCCTCATCTATCAGAAAACAAACAAAACAAAAATTCTTGTAACGCACAGTTAAGGTATGTCAAACAGTTTCGAGGTTAGACTTGTTTCCTCCCCAAGGGCAAGCATGGGGCCCTTCCCTGCAACCCCCACCCCTGGCCCCATCCGCCACACTCCTCACTGGTGGGCACACCCTGGGTGAAGGCCCAGAGAGTCCTGTAGGCCGAGGTGCACACCCCCAAGTCTGCCTGGCATAAGCTCTCCCTCTCTCTGTGGGTAGCAGCCTCTCCACAAGAATGTCAGCTCTCGAGGACCAGGTCCTGTGCACGACTACCAGGCTCTCAGCCGAGGTCTTGAGCACCTACCTTCCCTTTCCCAGGCAGGGCTCCAGGCTGAGGGCACCCCACGGGGAACCAGAGAGAACCGTTGTTTCAGAGTCAGGACAGAGACGGCCCTGGAGGGCACCGAGGAGGACACCCAGGTCCCCACACCTGCAGACCCACAAGGCAGCCCTCAGACTGGCTGAGGAAGAGGCTGCCAGCACTGTTACCAGGAGAGGATGCACGGGTATGAAAGAGCCTGGAAAACTCAGCTTCCTAAGCTGCGCAATGAGTCCATCTGTAAAACGCCGACTCAAGTTCCTCCAAGCACAGACCACTGCGAGCACCTGCAGGGCTCTCTCTCATTCTCCCTCAGTGTCTATAAGACAGACACTGGCGGGCAGGCTGCCAGTGCCACACAAACTACTAAAGACATTCTGCTCCCTCCAGTTTGGAGATCGTTTTCATGATACTGTCCGGCAGTTTAAGGGACTACACTCCTTGTTATTCTTTGACAATCTTACTTCTCTTTGATTTTACATCTGCCTGTCCCATACGAGTGATGCTGAAATTTATATCACACAATTGGTCATTTTCTTTTTTCTTTTAATAACCAATTGCTTTTTAACTACTTTTCATCTTTAGGGCATCAATTTTTTAAAAAGGGCTATTAAGAAAGTCCACTTTTGCCTTTTATATGTTACAAGCAATTTTCCTTTTTTCTTTTTTGTCACTATTACAGGTCAAACTCAGGATCTCGCATTTGCCAGGCAGGCGCAGAACCACAGTTGCATCTGGCCCAAGAGCAATTTTTCTTAAGTCTGCTATTTGTTTTTTTATCTCACTGGCCTTAAACACTAGTTTTCCATTTTAAGAGGCCAGTCTTTCTTCATAGGTTTTGTCTTTGGACTCATACTTTATAAAGGCCTATCCTAAAGATTACAAAAATGCCTTCCCATGTCTTCTAGTAATTTTTTTGTTTTGCATATTTTGTTTATTCAGCTTATGAAGTGGCATGGTTTTTCTCAATGGGTGTTTAACCATGCCTAAGCATTTATTTTTCTGTTCTGCCCTCACTTTGATATATATACTTCTAATTCTTATAAACATCCTTGGATTTGTGGCTAACAAGATAGTATTTGGAAAGGATACCAACTTGGGAAATTGTTTAAATAGGTGAGAACTTTTCGAATACAAGGCAACTTCAAACAAAGGAGATAAAGGGGAACCTCAAAAGCTCTGTTTTAGTTTGGTTTTGGCAGTGCTGGGGATGAATCTAGCCCCTCCCCACCATACACACATATCATGTCTGTCTACTAGGCTGTGCTTGGCTACCTCCCAGCCAAACTGCACTTTCCAGCTCACTTTCCCCTCCACAGATGAATATGGTCCAACTCCACTCCCTACCAGACTCAAAGACAGCACCCTAGAGAAGTTCTCAATAAATGTGTCTTCTCTTAACTCACTGAAAACAAGAACAGGCAGTTCCGATTTCTTTCTTTCATGAAGCAAATCTCTGAGGAAAAGGACCTGCTGCTAATCTGCTTACTTATTACTGACCTGGCCCAGAACCCCACTGTCTAGCCTACAGTGTAGCAGGGAGTGGCCAAGAGTAACTCCTGGCCTGGACTTCTCAGCAGGACCCCCAAGGAGAATGTTGCCTGCCTTCTGACACCGGACTCTGCCCCTGCACCCCACTGTGCCGGCCAGGCCGCCCAAAAGAAGGGTGAGCCTCAGCCTGATCCTTTCCAGGGCCTGCAGGCAGAGGCTCTACACCACAGGGTCTATACCATGTGTACTGGCACAGCACACAGCATCAGGTCTACATGGCCAACTCCAACTGACTCCCTCTGGTCTAGAAGTACTTTGGCAAGCTGGGTTTAAAACGCAGGAGGCAAGGGATCCTGCCCCTGCCAGAGAACTATTCTTTCCTCCATTGCGCTTTGCAGTTCACTTCCTTTTCCCTTCAAGGAACCCCACACCAGGCGTTCGTGTCCACCTTTCCAATTTCTGAGAACCTCTGAGGGCACAAACACTCCGACAGAATCTGTGTCTGGACAGTCAACTTTCCCCATGATCCCTCCTGAGTGAGTCAGCTGACAATGCTCTGCACTGCAGCCACCCCAGCCCTTCCACCCTGTGTCATGTCCTGGCTCCCTGTGAACAGAAGGTCCGCCTCGTGATATGCTCAGTGGGATGCTCTGCCACAAGGCAGGTAGGAACGCCAGGGTGAAGCAGCCCCAAGTTTCTACAGGGCAGCCTGAGCACAGCTGGGCCTGAAGAAGCTGTGGGACCCAGGGTCCCGGCCTCACAGAGGGTGCTATCCACCCAGGGCGGAGCTGAGGAGCTGCTAGGAGTGGTCTGGCAGGGAGAGGGGCCCCAGGGCAGGGACCCTGGGAAGCAACCTCCTTCTCTCTCTGCTTCCCGCTGCAGCAGGTGGGCAGATGTCCTCTACACCAGCTCTATCCTGGACCACCATGGACTGAGGCCTCTGAACTAAGCAGCATGAGCCTGTCTTCCCATCAGCTGTGTGTGTCAGATATTTTGTCGAAGACACAGAAAGGTGACTAACAGACAGAGATCCTCAGAGGACAGAAGTCTAGGCAGCACCCTGACTGAGGCACTGGAAGAGCTGTGCCTTTCCTGTCTCACTTCTGACATGGGCCAGAAACAGGAAGTCAGTTTACTCAGAGGCTTTTGGAGTTTAGACAACAGGGGTGACTGAAACTTCTCTCACTCACTTCTACCCTGCACCGCTATAGAAGAGCATGTGCCTCCATCTCGAGAGCTGAGCAGAGGGGTCAGTGTGCTGCCTCCGTGGCACCTTCTCCACCCAGTCAGACTGGCTCCAGGTCTTACATACCTAATAGAATCAGCGCTCATAGTGAGAGCTGGAACACTCACTACTGACCTGGTCCAGAGCCCCACTGACCAGCCTTACTGGACAGCAAAGTGCCTGCTGAGTCTACTGCCCCAGCAGTGACTGACCTGTCTGACAATAATGTAGTGGGCATGATGTCTGATACCTAAATGAGCTATGTCTGCCAACTCCACACTTTAGATGGAAACACAAAACAAATGGTTAAGACTTGTTCGATGCTATGTTGCTAAGGGCATGCTGAATTCAGGGAAAGTGAGGAAGAGTAGTATGAGACCAACAGGTAACAGGACGTGGTGCATTGGCCTCTCTGTGTCTCAGAACCTGTGGCAAGATAACTAAAGCTCTTTAGTGTCATGTTTCTATTCCTGCTTTTTAAGGAGGTCCAGGAGGTTGAGACAGGGTTTCATTGTGTAATTTAGGCTGGCCTTAAACTCACAGCAATCCCTCTGCCTCAGCCTCGTGAATGCTGGGATGGCAGGTGTACACCACTACACCTGGCCCTATTCCGTTTCAACAATATGGAAGAAGGTACCTAGCCTAGTAGTCAGATAAAAAACTATGAAAATATTTTCTATTTTGAGTTTAACTTTGAAGTTCAAGGACAGAAGGCATAGAGCAGTAACAGGTGGACTGATTCCTGTGAACGTGCAGTTCTCAGCATTTCATCTATGAAGATGAAGGAAGAAGCTGCTGTCTGCCCTTAGGTGGTATTCATTCACAATGGCAACACAACAGAGGGAAAATGCTAATAAATTAATCACTGTCACCCCTGACACACTACAGACACGATCTTATGTTCAAGAACAGAATCTGCAAGTCACAGCTTAAGTCCCTCCCTCCTTTCAAAAGTGCCTGCTGAGTCCTACTACGTCCAACAATAGCACTGGGGACACAGGACCAAGACACAGAGCATGCTCACGTTCTGGTAGGAAGCAGACAAGTGAAGAGCACAACAGGAGAAAGGAAAGGTAGAGGAAATCTTAGCAAAATAAGGCAGAAAAGGAAATAAAAGGCTAAAAACAGAAAGGGAAGGCTAGGGTTTAGCTTAGGCTAAAGGGCTTGTTTACTATGTGCAAGGCTCTGGTATGATTCCCAGCACTGAAGGAACAGACTACAAGGCAGGGATAAAACTCTTCAGCCGCAGACGGCATAACAGTTACACAGACAATTCTGGGGAATTCACAGAACTGCTGGAACTAAAAGCAGGTTTGCCAAGGTTGTAGGACATAAAGTCACTGTGCAGAAGTTGATTATATTTGTGTGTATCACCAAAGGAAAATTGAAACTGGAGAATATAAACCACCTTTGTGGAACTGAAGACAATAAGGAAGAAGGTAATTCTCTCCTTACTGGTCTACAGCAGAGTCAATGCCACCCTAATCGGAATCTAAGCAGCAGACTTTGTGGTAGAGTTCACCAAGTTCATCCTAATGTGGATAGAACAGCAAATGATCAAAAAGAGTAAAAATAACTTTGAGGACCGAGGATTTAGCTCAGTGGTTCTGGCGCCTGTCTTGCAAGCACAAGGACCCAGGTTCGATCTTTGGTAACCACATACAATACTGGGGGTGGAGACTCACGCCCAGCAGCAACCAGTACCACATACCACAGTGCCAGGCGTGGTGGCTCACGCTTGTAATCCCAGCACTCGGGAGGCAGAGGCGAGAGGATTACTGTGATATGAGTTTGAGGCTGAGCTCAGGGCCAGCCTGAACTACAAAGCGAGACCCTGTCTCAAAAAAAGCCTTTACAAAAAAAAAAAAAAAAAAAAAAGCCTTTACAAAAAAATAACTTTAAAAAGTGAACAAAGCTGAAGAAGTTAGAAGTCAAGATGTACTACAAAGCCGGAGCAATCAAGATGGAGGTATCTGTGTAAGTCCAGGCCTAGGAATCAAGGGCTAGAAAAGACAGTCTAAATATTATGGTCACATCACATCAACAAAGCACCAAGATAACTCAGTGGGAAAAGAAACCTCTTCACAGATGCTGAGACACTGCAATCTAAACAGGAGAACAGACATTAGACCCCTATCTCATATCATGCACAAAAATTAACTCAAAATGGGTCACAGACCTGAACTCGTTATGTAGTCCAGGCTAGCCTTGAACTCGGGCAATCTTCCTGCCTCTGCCTCCTGAGTGCTGGGATTAAAGGTGTGAGCCACCAAAACCAGAAATTTTAAATTTCTGCTCTGGAAATGACATCATTAAGAAAAATAAAAGTCAACAAGTAGGAAAAATATTCTTAAATCATGCATCTGTTAAGAATTACAATTTGAGGGCCAGGGATTTAGTTCAGTGGTTCCGACCTGTCAAGCACAAGATCTCAAATTCGATCTCCAGTAACCACATACAACAATGCTGGGTGTAAAGACGCACACCCCACCACCAATTAGTACCACATACTGCAATGCTGGGCATGGTGGTTCACAGTGGCTCACGTCTATAATCCCAACACTCGAGTGGCAGAGGGAGGAGGATTGCTGTGAGTTCAAGACTTACTTGGGCTACACCTTGAGTGAGCTCAGAGCCAGCCTCAACTACAAAGCAAAACGCTGTCTAAAAAAAAAAAAAATTTCATTTTGAATAAAGAAATCTCGAAATTCCATAAGAAAAAAGTAAATTAAAAAGAGGAAAAACAGCTGAATAGACACATCTCTTAAAAAAAGAGATAATTAGTAAGGAAACAATAATTTACCCAATCACACACTGGGCTACACCCAAGACACTGGCTGCAGGGTTTTAACTCAACACGAAGGAGCATGCAGAGCAGCTGGCAGGACTGCAAATCAGCAGAGCTCCTGGCGGGGAAGCTCCTTCTAGGTCACATGTACCCCACCCTATAGCCATCACTTCTAGCCCCATAGCAAATGAGAACTGTCCACAGGACAGCCCAAGAGCAAGATGGACAGGAGCTTCTCCCCTAAGGGCCCACACTGGGGGCAACGCAACTGTCCACCGGCCAGCTGCTGAGTGGACGTGCATACCATGGTACGTCACACAGGGAGACTAAGAGGACCCACAGGCAATGTCAGAAGCACTGCGTTAAGTGAAAAATGACACATGCAAAGTGCTAGCGACTGCTGGAGCTAAGAGTAATGAAACTGGTAACTACCCAGGCAGGGCTGGACATGCACAGGAGACTACAGCGCAAAGCACAAGCCCACCTACCTGGCTGCCACCACTTAAAAAGAACCATGAAGAACAGGAAACTTAGAGCGCTGGTCATGTTTAAACTGTTAAAAATCTTAAACTTGTTGATCTGATGTTCAAGGAAGCCTGAGCATCCCATAAAAGAATTAGGGAACCATGTGCTAGATGGGCAGAAATCAGCACAGGAACGGACAGTAACAGAGGGTGGTGGCACAGGCCTGTAACCCCACTATTCAGGAGGCTAAGGTAGGAGGATCTGAAGATAGAGGATAGCCTGGGCAATTTATGGAGCTCCTGTCTCAAAATTTAAAATTAAGGAAGGCCTGGGTAGAGGGCCTGCCTAGTCAGCATTGACCTGGATGCCAGTCCCAGGACAAGCGAAGAGAGACAGCAGATGAGATGTGTCTGTAGCGGTGTTGGGGTGGCTGCTCAGCATCCCTGTTCCAAGAGGCAGCAGCATGAGACCAACACAACCAAGTGGAGCAAGGAGAAGCACAGACATGTTTCCCAGCACACTGCACAGCACCGTAGTGGGTTGCTGACTATGCCAAGAGCTCACGTCACACTCCAACGTCCAGAAAACAAGAGCGTCACCATCTGTCATCTGAAGGGGAAGATGAGATGGTACGGTTTGCCCTCTCCACAACTGTCTCCCTCACAACATTTGTCTGTCTAACAGGAAAGCCTAGTACATAGAGAACCAAGGACCACAGTGCGAACCCATGTGTCCAAAACCACTTTGTGACACGTAAGGGCTGGCTGCACTCTAAATCTGTGATTGACATGGGGCGTGAAGGTTCTAGTGAGGAAACCCTCCTAGCCATTTTCACACTAGTCTCTTCCACAGTTCCTGTGACAGGAGCAAATTCCCTGACAGAAAGCACAACAAAACTGACTTAAGTTGGAGTGTAATGGATTAGTAACATTCTGTATTAAATAAACCAAACTCAGTTCTGTCTGGGCAAGAAAATGACAGCTTAAGGCTTCTGGTGAATCCATCCTGCCGAACACTGAAGGAAGCAGGGAGGCAAACCTACACCCACTCAGGAGAGGAGAATTCCGAAAATCCCTCACCTAGTCTGCCCCTGTCCTGATGCCAAAATTGGAAAGCGAAGTTACATATAAAAAAATATAAAACAACACTCTTCATGATTACTGACACAAAAATCCTAACAAAATACTACCAGACTGATCCAGCAATATTTAAACATAGACAAAACAAAACAGTACAACTCATCATAATCAAGTAGGGTTCATTGCAGGAATATAAGCCTGGCTTAACATTTTAAAAAATCAACACTTGGGAGGTTGAGGCAAGAGTATTAGCAGAAGTTTGAGTCTAGCTTGGACTACATAGTGAGTTCATAGCCTGCTTGAGCTTCAGCGTGAGACCCTGTCTCAAAAAGAAAAAAAAGTAAGCATGGGGGGAAAAATGCTAAATATGGTGGTGGACGTCCACACTCCCGATACTATGGAGAGCTGAGGCAGGAGGATGTCGAGTTTGAGCTCAGCCCTGGCAACTTAACAACTGAAAATAAGAAACATTAACAAAAGGGCCATGGATACAGCTCAGTGCCAAGGCCCTGAGTTCAGTCCCCAGTACCATGTGCACACACGCACATACACTTGCACACACACACATAGATAAGCAATCAAGTAAATAAAACTGCAGGTTAATCACCCTGTAACCACAGGGCCTCTTGCTATACAGGCCAGGGCTTTCCAGTGCCCACTGACTTCACAGCCGACTCAGAGAGCTGGGCCTGTCTTCAGGGTCTGGTTTGGTTTGGTCTCCCTTTCTAGTACTTTCTCTTGTGGGAGCTCATGTAAAGACTTCCCTTAAACAGTTCCTTTTTTCTCACCACCAACAAATTACATTCCTATTTTTTCTCTAAAAAGTGAATTTATTACCAAGCTTAAGGGACCATCCCAAAATAAAAACAAAAAATATGAAAATGCTAAGTTTAAATGTGGCCAGCACCCAGGCGCGACCCTCCAAACACTTTCACATGTGTTTCTGAATCTGGAGCTGCTACAGGAGCACTGCAGCAAACCAGGCTGTTTCCAAACCGTTCGCTTCACACTTGCCCCTAAGTTAAAGCACCACTGATGAGGGTTCCTTTGTAACTCTTAAATGCAAGGAGGGTGACTCCAGATATCTGTGAGGACCGGGGCACTAGCTAAGTGATCATGTTTGAATCTCTCTTACAACCCAGAGCAGAAACCCAACAGCTTTCAGAGCCACTGACATCATAACCAGGGCCTTCCTGAGTGTCTGGAGATGCCCTGAGCACATAGCTCAAGGAGACAGCAATGTCCTCAGTGTACACTCACTAGTATTCACAGGCACCAGAACACACTTTTTTCTCTGAGGGCTAGTGAACAGCAAACTAACAATTACACTCTGCTTCCACGAACAATGAACAACAAACGTGCTATCATCTACACAGTCTGCATAATCACAGCACTCACAAGATTCAGATTAAATGGGGTTGACTCCACAGAAACCCACTCAAAGACAGCAACAGCCTATAGGATCCAGGCAAGGGGTGTGAACCACCCAGGGCCACAGACGGAGCTCAGGCTTGGGAGCGGGCGAAGCAACAGAATTCCCAGCAGGCAAGGATGCACAGAGGCAGAGGAAGGACACACATGAGAGCCTGAGAATGCTTGGTGAAAAGGAAACCAGCCTGAGCCCTGACAAAGACCTCTGGAGACGCCCTATATTACATAATAGCAGGCAGGTAAGGCTGCCAGTGGTGATGACCTTGCATCTCTGAGAAAGCATTTGTGTGCTCAGGACCCTTGTGAAAACCCTTTTGAAAACAGAAGAATGTGCGATGTTACAGGAAGTCTCCAGAGGGCAGAGAATTCCCCTACCTCGTAGCTTCAAAGCTTTAGGTCCCTTATCTGGAGATACTAGCCCTGTGGAATTTAGAACCCATTTCTTTTTTTTTTAGGTTTTCTGAGACAGGGTCTCGCTTTGTGCTTCAGGCTGGCCCTGAGCTCAGCCTCAAACTCACATCACAGCAATCCTCCTGCCTCTGCCTCCCGAGTGCTGGGATTACAGGCGTGAGCCACCATGCCTGGCACTGTGGTATGTGGTACTGGTTGCTGCTGGGCGTGAGTCTCCACGCCCAGTATGGTATGTGGTTACTGGGGATCGAACCTGGGTCCTTGCGCTTGTAAGACAGGCGCCGGAACTACTGAGCTAACTCCCCAGCCCTAGAACCCATTTCTAAAGACAGGGTTCTCAGTGCTTTTCTCATCTCTGACCACAGGAACGCATCCAAACGTGCACAGGTCCTAAGGCCCTGTATAGAACCTTCACGCTGAGAAGGGCAATTTTGAAGTTTTTGAGCACATTGCAAAATTAGGGTTTAACCTATTACCATAAAACATTTACAAAGAAAGAAACTCACCCTACCAGAGAACAAGGCCACAGGCTCATTATCATGTACCTAAATTCAGTATTTATTCCCACTTTTCAACCAGCTATTAAGTCATCATTCCTAGTTCCTCACTCCCTTTCATCCTCCAAATAAAACAATACCCTATATTTCCATGTCAAAACTCCCTGTCTTCTTTTTTTTTCTACCCAACTCAGCTCCACATAATAACCTGAACTTTATATCTGCCAACGACAGCGGAAACGTTGTGGACAGACTGCCTCATAAAAGGCTCTGGGTGCCAAAGCTCGGCCCACTATTGCAAAAGGCCAGCCACTTCTGCTTCCACCGACCAACAAGTTCTCTGTCAAATCACTTTTAGACAAATTATGCCTTCCCTTCTCTATGTCATAGTCTCCAAACAATTTTCATTCCATTTTTGTATCTTTAAAGTGACTGACAGCATTCACCTGAAGAATAATCTCAGGTCTTCCTAGGGGTACTTCTGAACACGGCAGCCTTCAGACAGCAAATGGAAAACAGGACAAAAGTTGGGAATTTCCCATGGGTACTCTTCACAAACATCTGTGCACACCTTTCTTAAGGAAATGGCAGACTCCGGAGAAACCCTCTAGTTTAAGTTCTTGTTTCCTCCTTCCCTGTCCACCCTACTGCAGCATCAACTTCCTACACCTACTGCTGATGCAGATGTGGGTAGAAATCTGCGAACTCGAGAGGCGCACCCTAACTAGAAAAGCCGCAAGCCCTCCCTCCTACAAGGGTCTGGCTTGGAGAGATAGGCTGCCTTGTGCGGCCTGGAGATCAGGCCTTTATCATCGTGGGGCGGACAGCAGCTGACCTGCACTTCTGTGCCCCACCCTGGCCCAAGTGTTGTCCACAAAGGATTGATTCAGTCCTCCTGGCTGACACAGGAAACAAGAACTGTCAGGTTGGGCTGTGACTGGGCAAGTAAGTCCATGCTGTTCCCAGTGGGAGGGAACCAGAACCCACGCACGCTCAGCCTGTACTCTGCCCATACCCGACAAATGTTAAGTGTCACACTGACAGTTACTGCAGTGTGTATTGACTGTCTCCTGTCCTCATACAGTGTGGTTCCTGTGAAATGGCTTAACTTTTTAAATTTAGATTACAAAGCAAGCCAAAGACTAGGGCAGACGCTACAAATTGCCATGTGGAGATGCTCTAAGTTAAGCAGAGTACAGTACTGATTACCTGGGGTCACGGTCAGTTGAAAGCAGTGTAGCTTGTTTGGATCAGGGAAATGCACTCTGCATGTACCTGCAAAAGAGACAGCATGTCAGCGTGCTGGTGGCAGCGGTCTGCAAGCCCCAGTGACAGAAAGGCATGGCAGTGGCAAGTTGGATTTCCCTGGGAGGTCTCCCTGTGGTTGCAACCAGTGTGCTCCACTGCAGCCCAGACTTTGCATTTGTCTTTCTCTTGGGAATCCTTTCCTAGTCAATGCCCAAATGAGACACTTTCTTTCACCCTTTCAGTAGCCGCTAGAGCAGACCTTTAGCTCAGTGGTTCGGCGCCTGCTTTGCAAGGACCAGGGTTAGATCCCAGGGTAACCACATATAACAAAGATGAGCTTGGTTACTCACACCCACCAGCAACTCCTACATACCTCAGTGCTGGGCAAGGTGGTTTATGTATTCCCAGTACTTGGGAGACAGAGGCAGGAGGATTGTTGAGTTCAAGGCTGAGTTTAGGAGCCTTGAACTGAAAAGCAAGACTCTGTCTCAAAAAAAAAGACTTCTGCCATTTTATTTTGAAAGAAGAAACTATAAGCCAGGAGATTACTACGATTACCATAAGGCAGAGTCCAACTAACCCAGAGATATCTGCATGTGCTGCCCAGGTAGTAGACACTCCAAATACATTTTTACCTTGCGGTAATGCGCTATACTATATGAAGAGACTCTCTGGCCCTGGATGGCTCTGGTTGGCCCTGTGGTGCCATGTCAGAGAGGCCCTGGGTCAGGACAGTGGGGCTGCCAGAGGTGCAGGCAAGTCAACAGACACAGCCACATCTGCTCTCCATCAGTGTGCACAGCAGACAGTGGTACTTGGCATGGACAGCACACTTGTGGGAGCTGCAAGGTGCAGGGGCCACTTCTATGCTCTCTATAAACTCAGTTCCAGTTTACCTGCTAATCAACTTCTGTTGCTTGTTTAGTTTTTGCTTTATTTTTTGAGTCAAAGGCTTGCTGCATAGTTCACTAGGTAACCCAGGCTGGCTGGGATTACAGGTGTACACCACCATACTATTTTTTCTTCTAAGTCCCACTGAAAATATCTGCTCAGTTATTTATTTATTTTTTTTTTTTTTGGAGGGGCGGGGACAAGGTCTTGCTTTTGTAGTTTAGGCTAGCCCTGAGCTCGGCCTTGAACTCACAGCAATCCTCCTGCCTCTGCCTCTGGAGTGCTGGGATTATAGGTGTGAGCCACCACACCCCGCACTGTGCTATGTGGTTCCAACTACTGGTAAGCGTGAGTCTCCGTGCCCGGCATTGTTGTATGTGGGTACCAGGATAGAACCTGGGCCCTTGCACTTGCAAGGCAGGTGCTGGAACCACTGAGCTAAATCCCCAACCCTATCTGCTCAGTTTTACAGTGAGAAAAAAATTTCACCATTTTAGTATAATTCAAATACTGAGTCTGCCACGACCTACAGACCATTTAATGCAACACCCTCAACTAGGATGGCTGACAGAGGGTCACTATGGCTGTGATAGCACACAGCCCAGGACCATGGGTCACCAATTGACGTGAGGCAAGTGTCTTAGTCTACAGTCAACATATGACTGTCCCTCCCACATGCCATACTTTCGTCTAGCATTCAGTATCATGTCCAACACAGGACACAGATGTGTGAGTTAGAACAAGCCAGAACTGCAGGAGGCTTCTCGTTCAGGGGGACGGATGACTCAGAACAGATGGACAAGAGCAGCCTTAGAGGACAGACTGTCAACATCTTTACTTTAGAAGGAAAGTAACTTGAAGCCAACAAGTTCAGGACCTGACCCTAAATCACACATTTAAAGCTGTATATGCAGCCATGTGTGGTGGCACACACCTGTAATCCCAGGATTCTGGGAGACTGAAGCAGGACGATCACCATGTCCAATCCCCACTGGGCAACTCAACAAGACCCTGTCTCAAAATGAAAAATTAGTGCCAGGGACTTAGCTCAGTGGTTCTGGCATCTGTCTTGCAAATACAAGGTTCCAAGTTCAATCCCTGGTAGCCACATACCACAGTGCTGGGCTTGGTGATTCACACCTATCAGCAATCAATGCCATATGGTGGCTCACACCTGTAATCCCAGCACTTGGGAGGCAGAGACAGGGGACTGCTGTGAGTTTGAGGCTAGCCTGGGCTATACAGTGAGCTCAGGGCCAGCCTGAACTACTAAAACTGAGACCCTGTCGCAATAAATAAATAAATAAATAAATTTCTTAAAGGGGCTGAGAATTCAGCTCAGTGCAGCGCCCTAGGTTTGTTGCTAGTACCACTCCCCCCAAAACTTGAACTGGGGATGTAGCTTAGCAGCACCATACTTGCCTAGCAAGCACAAGGTCCTGAGTTTGATCCCCAGTACAAAAATCAAGCAAACAAAAACCACCCCAAACTGTGCATGGAGTGCTGAATATGGGCTTCATTTCCATCTCCTTCCTTTGGAAACAGTCAATGTCCTATCTCTTTGTGAAGAACACTTAAAAAACAGGGAGACCTGGGAAGAGCCTCAGCAGGATGAGGCTGGGGGAGTCACTTGCTGTCAAAGGCTGCTACTCCCCTCAGTTTTCCCTACAGAAGGACTGTTAGAAAAGTTACAATGTCAGAAAGTGACCCTATACTGTGGAAAGACCCATCAGGGCTCCTATCCGGCACCCCCTCCTCAAGGCCATCAACTTCTCTATCCTGTAATTCATGTCAATTAAAAGTAAACAGAACTGAGCCTCCTGCAAGGCCTGAACCTTAAAAAATGACATAGCTTCTGTTAGGTTAAGCTACCTCAACCCAACTCTGATGAGACCCCCTAATTCCAGGTCTATATAAGACCACTCTTGTGTACTCTCTCTCGTCTCTCTCTCCCTCCCCTCTCGTCTCTGTCTCCCTCTCTCCCCCTCTTGCTCTCTCTCTTGTCTGTCTCAATTTCTCCCTATCTCCCTATCTCCTTCACCTTTCTCTCGCTTCTGTCTGTCTCTCTCTTCCTTCCTTCCCTTTTCTCTTTTCTTCCTTTTTCCTTGCTCCAAGCCTCCTGCAGTGGGAACTGTTCAGCTTTAATAAAATCTCCTGACAGATATCCTGGAGTGTGGCATGGTTGTTGAGCTTCATCAGGTGCTCCCCTTCAATTGGGACAAACGTAGAAGCCAGTCCCTCTGAAATAGAGTAGCCCAGCAGGGCGAGGACATCACCAAAGTGTATTAAAAACAAACTCCTGAAAAACTTCAAAAGTTCTAAAGTTATGAATAAGTAAGTTCTACAAATCAGAAGGTAAAAGTCAGGTTTTTGTTTTAGTTGAATGTAGGAGCTTTATTAAAACTCTAGAATAAGCTTTGCTCCCCCTACACATACACATGTGCTATCTCAAACTCTAATAATACTTCTGTCTGAAAGATATTTTTCACTTTTGCCAAGAAGCTTCTGTGAACGTGCATGCACAGAGCTTCCTCCTTGCTCAGATAATCATTAAGCAGCGTGGCCACAAGGCAAGTTATTTTGTCTTTGTAAATATTTCAGAAAGATTGCTAAGCAGATAGTAAATATTTAGCCTCTGGTGGCTTGTTCCCTCCACAGATAACGAACTTCAGACTTTTAGAAAGCACACCTGACCTTGTAAGCTAATTTAGATTTCCCACCTCTCTGCGGGGAGAGGGCTGGGAGAAGGAACACAGAGGCATGTTAACACATTGTCTTTCAACTGACCTCCTAGCCAAAGGGACAGGAGATGGGATGAGTCTTTTTCAATCTGTTTAGTTAAAATCCCAATTTTAAAGTCAGTTACGAAGCTTTTTTGTTTTGTGGTAATGGGAACTGAACCTGGGGCCTTTCACTGGCCATATCTCAGACAAGGTGTTAATGCATCACTAAACTGCCCAGGGTGGCTTGAACTTTAGTTCCTCTTGCATCAGCCTTCCACAGTGCTGGGATCACAGGTGTGCACTTTAAAACCCAGCTTCCAGTTTTGTCTTTTATTTATTTATTTATATATACATTTTTTTAAGGTTTTTTTGAAACAGGGTCTCGCTTTGTGGTTCAGGCTGGCCCTGAGCTCAGCCTCCAACTCACATCACAGCAATCCTCCTGCCTCTGCCTCCCGAGTGCTGGGATTATAGGCCTGAGCCACCATGCCCGGCACTGTGGTATGTAGTACTGGTTGCTGCTGGGCATGAGTCTCCACGCCCAGTATGGTATGTGGTTACCGGGGATCGAACCCAGGTCCTTGTGTTTGCAAGACAGGTGCTGGAACCACTGAGCTAACTCCCCGGCCCCAGTTTTGTCTTTTAAACTAAATTCTACGGGTAAAAACCCAACAATCTGTGGAAGAGTCACAGCCCAGAACAGAACAAACTACTGGTAAGGGAGAACAACTCCCAACAATCAATGAGAGATGCATGTGTATGCGCTCAGCCAGGACTGGTGGGGAGAGGCCCCAGGGCCAGCACAAGGGCCACTCTTCTACTTTTTAGGAAGAACACATCCTAAAAGACCAGGGCAGGAGAGCAGTGACCCTACCATCCAGCTTCAGAATTGCCAGTCCCACTTTGTCTATTCTCCCCCGTGCATTTTACAGTTCGCCATTTCACTGTGAACACTTCAGTGGGGACAATGTTAGCCTTGGACAGTAGAACCCCAAGGCATCACCTGCAGCTCTGCGATACAGAACACTCTGAGAACAAGCAACCTGGGACTCCCAGGACCTGGCAAGAAACATGCTTCTTCTCACAACCACTCTTCCCAACACAGTTTTCCACGGAACATGTACTCACCCTCACAGAGTGACTTCACAGTGCTCAGGAGCTGCAGCTCCCCTTATCTTCTCACACCCAAGTGGCAGTGGAACTGCACACCAAAAGCCAATCCTCTGGCCCTTACCCAGCCCAGAGAGCACTCACAATTCACTACATCCACAGATACCCTTGGCCTCTGTGACACTTCTACCAAGTAGGATTACTAAACTTTCTAATACACAAATACTAAAGTTATAGTTTTCAGACTTTGGTGGCCTAAGAAATAGTTTGCAAGAGAATTAATGAGAGGGGAAAAAAAGGCACTCTGACACCTATGACACAAGTATGTAGCCTAGTAAGGGCCTTCCACACAGGCTGCCTTCTGACAGCCTTATCTCTGGGGCGAGACAGACTAGACAAGGTGACGACACCTGTGGACACAAGGGCGGTGCCATGGCCCTACATCAGACACAAAGTCCTTTCTGGAGCAAAATGGCAGCACTTTCAACAACAAGAACAGGGTCATCTCTTATTGATTTCTACACCTTTAACCCTGGCAGACACTGGCAGGGCACGTGTGGAAAGCCTACCAACACATCTCTGCATTCTGCACACCACACCTAGAAAGCCTGCAGAATTCTGTGCTTATTACAACCTCCAAAAATTCTCTTTACACAAAACTAAAAATTTCTAACAATAGAAAAAATCAATTTTTGCCATGATGGTCATTAAAACATAACACAAGCTTTTTTCACACATTATCTTATACTACTTAATTGTGACTAAGGAGGCAATACTTACAAGGTAAATTAGCTTCAAGTTCTGCAACTTCTGTAGAAACAAAGAAATGACGGTTAATACTACTTTTTATAACATTATCAGTTCTAAATTAGCAATTTTTTCTCAAATACAAAGGAAAAAAAAATAAACTGAATGAAACAAAACCTGGTCTGGAGTTTATACTTTAATCCAGTGATGGTGAACCTTTTAGAGCATTCAGTGATACAAATTCCATCTGCAGCACATATGCCACAGGTTCCTACCACTGCTAATCCATTTAGCAAATGCACAAAGTGAACTGCAGAATGCTAACAAATATAGCCAGAGACCCTTGAAAACTGACTTTAGTATGAATTTCATTCATACTACAAAATGAACACAGCGATGATCTACAGCCAAGCAGCGACTGTACAGTATTTCTGAAAACTGTCCCCTAAGGAGCAGAACTGCTCTCCTCCAATGTGATTTACATACAACTCATGTCCAGGTTGTAGACCACTGTTAGTTGCCTCGTGGCAGCTCTTGGTCCTGGCCCTGGTCCTCTCTCTGAGGCCTAATCCACTTGGCTCCTCCTCTCTGCCTCTCATTATGTGTTTGAGCCCAGCAACCTTCTGCTGACAAAGCTGCACTCCCACCATGACCCTCCACAAAACGATACAAGGCAATTCACCTACTCCCACTAGCTCTAATACAGTACTCGAAATACTAGCAGGAAGAATCCACAAGAAAAAGAAATGAAAAGGATTCAAATCACAAAGTCAAATTACCTCAGTTTCAGACTGTATGATCCTATATGTAGAAGGTCCTAAAGACCCCAACAACAAAAAGCTCACCAATAAACATGTAGTGACACTGCAGGACAGAAAACCAACACACAAAAACCAATTCTGTTTCTCCACACTAAAAATGAGCTAATATCACTTGTAATAGCATCTAAATAATAAAATATTTAGGAATAAATTTAACCAGGGAAGATCAGTAAACAGGAAAACTGTAAAATGCTAATGAGAGAAACTGTAGGTACAAATAAATGGAAAGACAGCTCATATACCTGGACTAGAGGAATTCATATTGTTCAAGTGTTTACATTATCCACCAAGTCCAGTTTCAATGCAATCCTTTTCAAAGTTTCAAGGGTATTCTTCACAGAATGTAAAACAATCCTAAACTTTGTCTGGAACCATAAGAAGCGCCAAAGCAGTCTTGAGAAAGAAGAATAAAGATGGAGGTATCACATTTTATGATTTCAAACTATATTACGAATGTGTGGTCATAAAAACAGTATGGTGGAGGTGCTGGGAATTTAGCTCAGTGTTTCCGGCGCCTGCCTTGCAAGTGCAAGGGCTTGGGTTAACCACATACAACAGTGGCAGGTGTGGTGACTCACACCCACCAGCAATCAGAACCACATACCACAATGCTGGGCCCAGCACTTGGGAGGCAGAGGCAGGAGGACTGCAGTGAGCTGAAGGCTGTGCTCAGGGCCAGCTTGAACTACAAGAGCAAGATCTTGTCTCAAAAACAAAACAAAATGAATAAAACAAGTATGGTGGGGCTGAGGATGGAGCTCTATGGCACCTTGCCTACCTTACCTGTGCGAGGTCCTGAGTTCTATCACTGCCACTGAAACAAAAAAACAAAACAGTATGGTATGGGCTTAAACACAGACCCACAGACCAATGGAATAGAACAGAGTTCAGAAATAAACCCAACAATATACAGCCAACGAATCTGCAAGGCTACTGAGAAAATACCACGGAGTGATAGTAGTCTCTTCAGTAAGTGGCACTGTGAAAACTGGAAATCCACAGGCTAAAGAATGGAAGTGGACTAGGATCCTCACATCCTGCACAAGAATCAACTCAAAATGGGAGTTTGAAGGCTTAAACATAAGACCCAAAGGGCCGGGGAATTAGCTCAGTGGTTCCGGCGCCTGTCTCGCAAGCTCAAGGACCCGGGTTCGATTCCCCGGTAACCACATAACAATACTGGGTGTGGAGACCCACACCCAGCAGCAACCAGTACCACATACCACAGTGCCGGGCGTGGTGGCTCACACCTGTAATCCCAGCACTCGGGAGGCAGAGGCAGGATTGTGATGTGAGTTGGAGGCTGAGCTCGGGGCCAGCCTGAACCACAAAGCGAGACCCTGTCTCCAAAAACCTAAAAAAACAAACAAACAAACAAAAAAAAACCATAAGACCCAAAGCTATCAGACTTCTGGGAGGAAAAGGGGAATATAGGTGGAATAAGTTCTTTAATGTCACCTTAGCAATAATTTTTTGATAAAATACTTACAGCTCAAGCAACAATAACAAAGCAAAAAAAAAAAAATAAAAACAGTGGGATTACATTAAACTAAAAGGCTCCATGGGGAAAAAGGGTACCGCACAGACTGTAGTAAAATATTTATGTCATACATCTGGTAAGGAATTAATATCAAAAATATACCAGAAACTCATACAACTCAACAGAAAAAAAACAAAAACAAAAATGAATATAGGCAAAGGGCCTGAACAGACATTTCTCCAAAGAAGACATAAAACAACCCATAGGTTTATGAAAAAGTCTCAGTATCACTAAACATCAGAGAAATGAGGAATAAAACCACAATCCCATTATCTCCTCACACACCAAAATGACAAGAACAAGTGAGGGTATGGAGAAAAGAACCTCTGTTTGCTGGTGGTGTGAATGTAAATTAGTGCAACCATCATGGAAAAGGGTGGAGCCTCCTCAAAAACTATACAATAGAGGGTTGAGGATGTAGCTCAGTGGCACTGCACTTACTTTGCAAGTACAAGGGCCTGAGTTCTATCTCTGGCACCACAAAAAGAAAAACCACAGAATTCAGAAATAAACCCAACAGTATACAGCCACACTAAATAATAGAACTACCACATCATTCAGCAATCACTCTTGTGGGTAGATTCACAAAAGAAATGAAGTTGGTACCTCGCAGAGAGCTCAGCACGCACATATTCCTTGTAGCACTATTTACAACAGCTAATAGGAAACAAGCCCCATGTCTAAGGGTGGACAGATGAAGTTGTGGCATAAACAGGAACATTATTCAATCTTAATAAAGGAACTCCTGCCATCTGTGACAATGGGATGAACCTTGAGGACATTTTGCCCCAGGACCCCACAACAGACAGAGAAAAAGAACTTCAATAGAAAGCAAAGGAGAAGGCAAAGTCAGAGGTGAGAAGCATGTGCAATGGCCATAGGATATGCAGTACTGTAAAACAGGGCAGAGGGGTGCACAGGAAGCATCCCCAGAAAGAAACCAGCCCTACTGGGCACTGGACACAGCAGGGGTGGAGTACAGACAG
This sequence comes from Petromus typicus, assembly GCA_004026965.1. NCBI lineage: Eukaryota > Metazoa > Chordata > Mammalia > Rodentia > Petromuridae > Petromus > Petromus typicus. The sequence continues at coordinate 4,535 of PVIR01012914.1, read as the reverse complement.
AAGAGGAGTGCAAAAGGGCAGGAGCCACTGCATGCTCTCCTCCAGAGGGATAAGGAGTGGCTAGGTCCCCCAGAGCTACACGCTGAGTGCTAGAGTGAGAGGGGAGTCCTGGCTCAAGGTGCGCAAGCCCTCAGCCTCTGGAATTACACACACTCATGAGATGGCTATGCCACTGGGAGACAGGTGGACTGTTCAGTGCCTCTTCCATAGGCCTGGAGCTTGGATGTGCACCCAGCCACATGAAGAAACAGCAGAGGGAGGGGAGTCAGGACCTGCACCCACCGGCTCCGGGTTCCAAGGCTTGACTGGAATCACTGGTTATAAAGAAGGTGCAATCGCTCCAGCAGAGGATATCAGGGCGAAGAGGAGAACCAGGATCACCCTGGCAAGGACTGTGATGAACAAGAGCCTAGAGTCAGTCTGTCCTCCTGGTAGGTGTGTGTTGGGACACATTACAAAATATTTACTTAGCAAAACAGGATGGTGAGCCCGTCAAGGGTTCTCTGCCTTCATGATCGCAGTGACTGCACTGGCCCCAGCTCCAGAGGGCAGGAGAAGGCTGGAGCAGAGCAGAGTCCTTCACATCTACTGTTGTTACCCACATAATCCAGCTCCATCTTAAAGCAAATGCCAGCATATTTTACTCCACTGTTGTTTACATTTCTGTTGTTAAGAATTTGTTCTTGAGGATCCTTCTTTGGAGAAACTGATGCCGGCCCCTGTGATCTGACTCTGGCTACAGCAGGGCCAAGCCACAGGCAAAGCCCATTCTGTCTGCAGTTCAGGTAAGACTTGTGGTACAGCTTTACCTCACAAAGCCGATATGTGCTCAATGGGTGTCAATTTCAGGTGGAAAGGACATGAACAGAGAGCATGCACCAGGAGGTTGTGTGGTGCCGATGATGGAGATGGCTGCAATCTGGGCACCAGGACAGTGAGCACGGACCATGGCAGAGGCTGACACGTCTCCATGCATGAGCAGTGGTAGGCCAGGTGCTCACTTGTGGGGACAAGCATGAGGATATCCAAGAGACGGGACGGAGGACACTGCACTGGGAGAAGGGATTTCCAGTCCGGGTAGCATCAATCACAGGGGCATGATTTGACTTTTCCCAACAGCTATAGTGAGTAATAATTTACATAATATAAAATAGGGCTATTTTTAAGCAAATGACTCAGTGATTTGTAGTAAATTTTAAAAGTTTTGTCTCCATCTGCACAAACCAGTAGCTGCAGGGCTCATTGACGCCCAACACTAACCTGTACCAGTGACATCACAGATTCCAGGCAGGACCAAGGCTTCTGAATTCTCTTATCTTCTCTCAGAGCCTTAGTGTGTTTGGCCAGCTCTAAGAAAGACATTGTACGTACAACAGGCATTTTGTCCCCACTGTTCTAGAGGCCAGGAAGCCCATGCTGCAGACACTGGCAGCTCACAGTCCAGGAAAGAACTGTTTCCTACTGTGTCCTTGCTTGCTGCAGAGGCACAAGCAGGCTCTGGGTGTCTTTTACAAGAACACATTCATAAACCAACCACCACCAAAGGCTCCTTCACAACAGTATCACACTCACAGTTAGGTTTCAGTGGAAGGGTATGGGGCAGCACTGATATTCAGACGACAACTCAGGTACAAGGATGCCACAGACCACTCTGCCATGTCAAATGCCCACATGTGGTACCATACATGCAAATAAACAAAAAGTTCTGCTTATGTAATGAAAAATAATGTAAGATTATAGTCAAAACTGCAAATTCCAAGATGAGTGCTTTGCTTCCAGCTGCACGTTCAGTGGAACTTGCCACCAGCAGAGGAAAAGGGCTAGGAAAACACCTGGCACCTTGCACAGTTCTGTGGCTCAGGAAATATAGCACACTACCTGTAGGGTGGTAGGGCCCTGCGGGAAGTACACCCTCTCCTTCCCAGGAATGCCCTGGGACTAGGCATTCCACAAGTTTTGGGAACCAAATCTGAAGTCCTAGCCTGCAAGGCGATGGTGGTACTGAGAATAGTAACTGTGAGAATAAGCAGGTTTTTCAAAGAGGTCACAGAGGATGGTTTCAATGACACAATTAGTGCCCTTTCAGGAAGAACAAAGGCCAGGACTCCCTCCTCCTGCTATGGGAGGATGCCGTAAGACAGCAGAGAACTCTTATGAGGCACGAATCAGCTGGTCCTCAGGAGAGTGGATATCCAGGCCTTGCTTGTGCTCTTGTCCCAGGCCATAGTACTTGGTTAAGACAGCCTGAGTAACCAGCCTCAGAGGGGCTCCAAGACCTTCAGACAACTCCAACCAGGAAGCTGATCCCCTCCTCCCTAGCCGAGACTTTCTAGAGCACCTGTTATTCCCTCCTACCCAGCACTGGCTCTTATTCTTGAACCGGAGCTCCACCTGAGCTTCCTGTTTGTCTTGAACATGAACAACCTCCAGTCCTGGCTACTCTGCACTCCCTCACCCACCACAGCACCTTACCCGGAGGCACATGAACACACACAGGCATCTATGCGAGGCCTCTCCCCCTAGTGCCACTTTGGGGAGAAAGGCTGTGACCCCAAAAAGCAGAGACTGGTGTCACTGAGAGGAACCTAAGGACTCAGGCCACCTACTTTCAATCCAAGGCTTTGTCTTGTGCTCCCACAGTCCCCCATGCCACACAAGGCTACTCGATTCATTAGAGGATGCATCTAAACACCCCTGAAATTTTCTTTGGTATCCACCCTTCCACCAGAGCACACAAAGGTCAGCTTCGTGGCCAACTGTCCCACTTCCATGTTAGCAGGACCAGCTTCTGGAATCTCTACCTTCATGTGCTACCAAATGCTTCGATGACCTTGACAGTATACAAGCCAAACTGTGGCCCAAGCCAGGCAGAGTGCTGGATACCCTGTGGCCCTAGTGCTGACGGACCATGGGTCAGGAGGATTTCAAGTTTCAGTCATACTTACACAAGTGAACAACTCAAAAAGATCCTTTTCTCAAAATACAAAAATATTTTTAAAAGGGGTGGGAAAGCTCCATGTCAAAGGCCTGGGTTCAAATCTCCAGTATTTAAAAAAAACAAAAATAAAACTAAAAATAAACAAGCCTGTTCTACTCGCCAGACTGGCTGGACATAACACATCTGGGGAGCAGTGGATACTTTCCCCTTTTCCAAAAATAGTGCTGCACCTCTCCTTGAAGGGGCTCACAAGGGCAGCTCTAAGGCCTCTTGCTCAAGCTCAAAGAAGGGCCCTAACCCCAGAGTAGCCTGAGATATCTGAGGGAGTCCTGAGCCACACAGCCCTCTTCTGGAACCTACTTCTCCCTGGCCTGTCAAGCCTACACCCCACTCCAGGTGGGCCCACACAGGATGTGGGCCTGCCAGTCCTACTGCCCCCCAGGCTTCCTAATCTCCTGAACACAGCTCTCCAGCCATAGAATAAAACACCCACTAAGTGGTGCTCAGGTGAAAACAAGAACGAGTCAACAGTGTGGTATGAAAGGTGGGGCACTGGGAGGTGATGAATCCCAGGGCTGGATTTCCACAAGTGAAGCAGTGCCTTGGAGCAGGCTGAGGATCTGGCTTAGGCTCCTCCTCCTCCCCCTTAAGGAGGTGGCAACCAGGCGTCATCTGGAAGCAGAAAGCAAACACCAGTCCTTCTGCACCTTCATCATGAACTTCCCAGCCTACACATCATGGGAAATAAATGCATGTGGATCAGAAGTTATCAGCCTGTGGTGTTCTGTTACAGCAGCACAAACACTCTGAGACAGTGCCTGACAGAAGGCTGACTCTGTGTCCCACACTGCTGTGGCCCATCATGATGGTATGAAGAAGATGGAAGTCTACTCTCAGTTCCTCCAGCTCCTCCTAAGCAGGTAGCTGCACCCTCACCTCAAGTCCTGCAACAGCACCCCCGAGTCCCTCTGCCTGGCTCACCCAAATAAGGTCCTTCAATCCAAGCCCACCTTCTGACACCCACGGGCTGCTCACCTTGGGAACAGACACAAACTAGCTCCTTGGCCTTGATTTAACCTGTTATTTTCAGAAGCATAATCTGTGTCATCTTCAAAGACAGCAGCAGCTAAATACCTAGTGGCCCTTCGCTTGGGCCTACAGAGGCCACTAGGTAGCCACAAGCAGGACAAAGCATGACCTCAACTTGTGTCCGTACCTGTTAAACAGCAACTCTGGGTCAGATCCTCACCTGGCACTGCAGGTAGGGTGCTAATCATTCTGAGTGTTTCTCCAAAAGCTGGGGATACACTGAATCAGCCCTGACTTTACAGAATGGCCTCAACCTCCTCCTTCAAGACTGAGGACACCAAGAGAAGAGATCTGCAGGAAACGTCACCCACCAATGAGTGCCCAGAAGCCTCCAGTCACTGCCCTAAATGTAGGTCATCACGGATTCCAGAAGAGCCACCAGCAGACCTGGACAGCCTGGGGAAAGTCACCTCCTGGAGGTGGATTAAGTGACAACTTCAATTCCTGCAGAGTTGGCCCATCTCTTGTTAAGGGGGCAGTCTGGGGTAGGGCAGGCAATATAAGATAG